>VXBW01007901.1:119712-144040 GCA_013400375.1 Thinocorus orbignyianus | reverse complement strand
TTCTGTGATTCTGTGAAATACAGGACACAATGAGAAAAAATATGACCTTAAAGTAAACTTCATGCTAATTTCAGAAGCAATGAAAACAATACAATTATTTTATTTCATATAGCATTTGATTGCTTCATAGTTTACAACACACATTTAATATTCAAAGGAATATCTATAGATAATTCTATATGATCTGTAAGGAATATCAATTTATGTGTTTTAAATATGGCTTACATATAAACAAGCACACTTAAATATAAAAGCATTTTAAAGAATTGTGTCTGTCACCTCTAAATTATGAAACTAGAAATAAACTCATGACTTCAATCTATCTTCGTCACAAATCTGAATCCAGCGCTTGCATTATATCTCAGATTTATCTCAGCCCTTTCCCAAAGCAAACAACAATAAGATAACAAGAAGCAATTATTTAGCATCAAGAAAAGACAACCTATTGAAAATCCTTTTCCTTTTCCTTTTATTTTCTGTGCTTCTACATTTTGTGGTGACATTATTGAGACTTCAGGCGTGGGATAAAAGGAAATTTGACAGATGTTGCTTAGAGGTTAGATATTTCAAAATATTTTGCAAAATAAAATAGTAACAGTTTCTCCTGTCAAATATCAAAATCATTTAGACTAACTATTCCTGAAGAGGAGATGCACAGATAAGTTATAAAACTAAATTAAAAACACTTAATGAGTTTTTAATTAATTTACCTACCTGTAGACAATTTCTCAATATTTTTTCCCTTTTCAAAGGCTTTCTTTCTTTTTAAGNTTTCAGGTAGTTGTAGAGAGCAATAAGGTCTCCCTTAGTTAGATTTACTTGCTCACAAACTATTTAAATTACCCGTGAAAACACAAAAATGAATCACTTTCCCATCTTT
This sequence comes from Thinocorus orbignyianus, assembly GCA_013400375.1. NCBI lineage: Eukaryota > Metazoa > Chordata > Aves > Ciconiiformes > Thinocoridae > Thinocorus > Thinocorus orbignyianus. The sequence continues at coordinate 143,160 of VXBW01007901.1, read as the reverse complement.
TTTTCTAAATTATTGTGCCATGTGTAACTTGTGTTGATTTATTTACCAAAACAGAATTCATTTTGTAGCCAATGTATTTTTATCTGGATTATCAAAAGAAATGTACTGTAACCAGAAACAACCTTTCTAAGCACAAGCATGCTAATTTATCTCAAAAGAGACATTTAATCTGGGGCTCGTGATGGAAATATGTTACATTTATTGTTTTATTTTCCTTTTAATGGTAATAAAAATTAGATAGTCATAGTTTAATGTATGTCTGGGAAAGAAGAGCAAGGGACTGTAGTGACTGAAAAATGAGTGAGTTAAAACTCATATGACATTTTAAATAGCAATACTTAGTTTGTCATTCCTTATTTTTTCTAAATGACAAATTCAAGACTATATGTTCATTAAAAATGCAACACTTTACACACTACTTAGTACCCTCTATATTTAATTAGTGTGCTGAAAGAGATAGGAGTCTGTCAGGAAAAAAAAATAAAATAAACCAGTATGTTGGAGAGTGTGCATTAATGCGTATTTACCAAGAACTCATTTAAAATACCAGAAATCACCTAAAGTTAGCTTTTCATAGTGAGAGTCTGATAAGCTTCTGAGCCAATCAATTTGAAAATGCTTTAAAAATAAAAAGAAAAAAAGGCCTATGTTACTTAAAAAACTGTGTAATTTGTATTTTGCGAGATCTTTCTAACTGAACAAAAATAGTTGTGTTATTTCATATAATAAATAAAGCCTCTAATTAGGATTTTAAAAGCTTTAAAGCTTACAGATACTGAATAAAGTCATAGTGCACATGTATGTGTTTGTGCTAGGAATACAAATCTGACTTTTTTCCCCAATTCGTTACAATAACCTAAATCGTTGTCTGTTAAAAATCATGTGAAGGAAGAATCAACATTATAAAAAAACCCAGCAAGTTTTATCCTGAAAAACGAATTTCAGCTTCAGACTAGCATTGCCAGATCTATTGTACCTTTGTAGCTGCTGTCTATTCATTGTGCCACAATCTCCATTTAACCTGGGCAGTGGCAGGGCATGTGAGACACTGTCTCAGCTAGTGACCTGCTGATGGTTTTCTTCCTCTCCTCCTTTCCAGGGGAGCAAGCTCTTGCTTTGGGTGATCAGTGGTGCTGAACACCACTAAAAGTGCGACTTGCCTACAAGAAGTGAAGTTAAGATGGATCATCTCTGGCCTCTGCAGGGAACCAGTAGCTATGCGCTGTGACTTTGTGGTTAATTTAGAGAACAGCTAGATGAGGATATTTCTCAGTGACGGATGGCAGCAGCTGTTGGACTCCCCCACCTCAGCAAAGAGGAAGCAACTGCCCACCCAGGTAGGACAGCTACAACACCCACACGACATTTTAGTTTTCTTCATGTTCTCCTCAGTTTCCTCATGAACTGTTTCTGTTTTGCATGCAGTATTGATATGAAAGGTTCAAGTTTTTGTCTAAGAAACTAAGTGATTAAGGGTAGCTGGGAGGGTCTGAAAGAAAGCTGGAATGTATCATCAATGGAATACCTTAGAGTCATGAGAGTCTCCATCTCTGGAGACATTCAGAACCCTTTTGGACAAGTTCCTGTCCAACCTGCTCTAGGAGGACCTGCTTTGGCAGGTGGTTGGACTAGATGATCTCCAGAGGTCCCTTCCAAACCCATCTCATTCTGTGATTGTATGGGAATGGCAAAATTCTTACCTTGTCTGGTGGAGCAGAGATACCAAGGGCATGGAGCTACAATGTTAAGGAACTTCCAGCAGTGTAACTCTGGCTTAGACATGTGAAAATGCTCAAAATTTCTCTAATGGAGGAAACAGTGCTTAAATCTACACATGGCTTATTTTCATGCTTTTGTGTCAATAATGGAATCCTCCTAGGATAGGAAATTGAACTTAACAGCTGTTTATGTAAATTACTTAATACAGTTTTAAAAAAAAAATCAACATTTTTAGAAAATCATAATATGGACTTAATAGACAGCTGTTGAAGAAAACATGAACACGGCAACATTATCTATATTCAACTTGCTTGGAGGCTGGAGATTTTTTTCTGATTTTTTTCTTTTTCTTTTTTTTTAATCTCATAAAACTTACTGCTTGACTTGGTGATACGCATTGTTAAAATGTCACTTCATTTGTTTAGATGAAAGTTAACAAATCCTACACGCTGAAGCAATGTACAACCAAATTTAACAAAAGTCAGGTGGTTGTTATGTTTGTAGTATAGCACAAGTGCTGGTAACTGTGTTGTGATAGAAGATCAAAGCAAAACAAACAAAACCTTATAATACTTCTATGCTTCCCCGAAACAAAACAACAGTAATTAATGTTGGATAAAACAATTTGGACTGTAAGCTGTTGAATATTATTCACAGAATACATTATCCTCCCAAAGTAGATGTTATTCATTAAGTAAATTATTCAAGAATAGTCTTTTGCAGTATTTGACCATCTCTCTATCTGGTTGAATGCCAACTCATTGAACAAATTGTTCAAAAGATAACAGCTTGACTCATGTATAATGTATTTGAAAAGCTTCTTTTCTAATTCTTACCAGCTCTGCTTAGACTAAGTAATATCCTGTGCATTTATTAATAATTTGTCATTTGGTTGGCAAAAATGATTAAAGGCAGCAATAAAGGACAGGATCTGACTTCTTCTGAGGTCAGTGGGAATTTTGCCATTGACTTTAAATGGATCCAGGGTTTCACCCGCAATGTTTAAATGATGACTTTGAAATGCGATGCACATTGTTAGTGTATTTAGTTTGTCTAAAGAGCTGAATATATTCTGATATCCCACAGCAATGACAATGTGGCATAATATGTTGGTATAAACTTTCTACAAATGATTGATGTAGGAATAGAATCATCATCCAGTATGAACAGAACAGTGTTTTAAAGGGTTACCTCTCTTAAGAGTTATTTTTTAAGCTTATATCAACCTGTAAAGCAAAGTATGGAAATTGCAGTATGAATACAATGGTGATTTTGACATTTTTGGTGATAAGTATAAAAAGAAAAAGCCCTGCAAATATATACTGTCACTCTGTTTTATAAGAAGCTAGAGTCAGAGGTGATATACAATAAGCAGGTTTCCAGAAGCCTGTTTGCTGAGCATTCCCCGCATACTGGAGACAAAGTGACAATGATAAAAGACCCATGCATTTGATTACATTAGACAAGACAGGACAAAATAGCACAAGATGTATTAATGTTGAAGTTAAATTTAAATCCAGGTATAAACCACTTCAGGCAGTGTGTGTAAAGCAAAAGACAGCTCAAAAATAAAGCACCATGCATTTATCCAAGGCTAGGGGTTCACCTATCCAGATTGCAAATGTTTTTAAGATTAAGTTTGCAACAACAGTCTTGTAATTTGACTTGGAAATCCATGGACTGCCTTACCGCTATCCAGACCACATAACCACTACCACATAACACTGCTTTACCACTTGTATGCACTGCTTTGTCCATAGAATTCACAATCAGTAATTTTTCTCTGTAACTTTTCAGCGTTTTTCTCAGGCATTACTTCCAAAATACAGTCATCTTGCATTTGTGGCTTTCAATTTCTGCTTATCATCATGTTTAGATGAGATCAGCTTACTAAATCTAATCTTGGCCTATTCATACAATTATGTACTATTCCAGTAATTTGGGTGGGAGTTTTTAATTAATTTTCTAAATGCATTACAAAGATTTTTTTTAATACCATTAAGCTTTGGAAACTTGCTTACAGAATCCCCACTTAAAATGCTTGGACGGTAAGTATATAAGAACTTTTAAAAAAAGTGTTGGTTGCTGCTTTCGTTTTATACAGTATGATAGTTTTACTAAGTGTAACAGTTAAAAGAGGGTTTAAAGTCTGAGAGCCTTCTGTACAAGAGATTCATACCAACTCCTGATCACAGCTGTAACTGAAGTCACTGATTCACGTTTTGCTTATTATAGAAGATAGATAGAGGAAAAAATTCTCTGGGAGGAATGAAGAACTCTGGGATCTTTTTTCCATCTTGCTCTGAAATGCCTTTGGCACGAGCACCTTATTCTGTTCTTATTTGCCTGTACCTAAGGATGTCTGATACTAGGGGGTGTTAGTGAGACCTTCTCTCATAGAGTATTGACTGACTCTCATAACTACCTGATGATTTTATGGCAATAGGAAGATCATTCTATCATTCTATAATATAATCAAACTGTCCAGGTACCTGAAATACTTACACCCCTGGTGTTTGGTGTTTTCATTTGCTTTTTTTTTTTTAACTTAATTTTAAATGAACTCTATGTTGACTTTATTTAGCAGGATTTTCCAGTGATTGCAAACAGTTACCCACCTCAACTAAGAAGGTGATTTATGATAGCTAATGAGATTGGAAATAAATTTTTTACAGAGTAGAGCAGCGTATTCCCCTAAGAATAACATAGTAGAATAAGGTGCTTACTCTGGAAAGGCTAAGAGTCTTTGACTATTAAGACATTGCAGTACAAATGGTGGGTAAAACAGGATGCACCTGTATCAACAGCATACAGCTGTAATATTCTTCCCCTTCCCGACCTCTTCCCATTTTGCTGTTATGTCCTTCGATTTAGAGTGGCAAGGAATTCAATCAAGAAGAAAAAGGAAAAAAGAAACACTGAATGTGTAAAAACATTCGAACACGGGTAACCACAGCTATCAAAACTGCTAACTTTTCTCTCTTGCTTCTTCAGCTTTGAAATAAAAGCTGGAAATATCATGATATTTTTTGGTGGAGGGTTCTGGAGACTCCATAAAATATTTGGATCTGTATTTTTAATTAGTGAGTAAAAAATCTGAACCAAGGTCACAGCACTAAAACCTCATACATTTGAAATAAGTGTAAGTGGAATATTAGGATGATACATCTTTAAGATATTTAAGACTTGCTTCTTGTATGCAATTTCATAACTCCAGATCTTGGTGTTTTGCTTTTTTTCCCATTGTTCTCCTAGTTCCATTATTGCATACAGATGGTAAACCAGAGCTTTGGTTGTCAGATTGGGGTTTTTATTCATCTTATTCCAGTCAAAACATAAGATAAAGGGTTTTTTTGAGACTGTAAAGGCTTGGAAGTTTCACTTTGATACCAGCACCTGCCCCATAACATTACACTTAATTTGTAAATTTTCATTAGAAAGAACAGCAACCAGATTATTTTTTCATTCTGAATACTCATTATGATACTGGTTAGGGAGATGAGAATTTAATATGTTATGCTTTATTCTTATCAACATTGAAAAGTTTTATATCCCTATTTTTGCATTGCTTGGAATTTGAGTTATAGGTAAAATAATTACAGTGGTTCTGCATCAGAATAACTGTACTACTATTTGTGCTTAATGTCTTCTCTTCTCGGAAGGTGTATTTATTTATTTATTTATTTATTTATCTACTTCATTGAAAGAATAGTGGCAAATTCAATGGCCTAAAAATGACAGATTGTTTAAAAATAATAAATGATGTTAAAATTGGCTTCTTCTTGCTGGTCTTTGCTAGAATTGGTTGAAATGACTTTAAGCAGGGCCACAATTTGGAAAAAAATTCTAATTAAATTAAATGAACAAATGATGATTGCCAGTTTTAATGAATTTATCAAAAGACCTCATCTGAGGGTTGCTGAAGTTCAAACTGCTTGTCCCCCAAGAAATGTTAAATACTTATTTATTCACCTGTAATATAAAAAATATGATCTTCCTAAATGTCAGTCTGATGATTGGAACATATTTGAGTGATGGAAAATAGTTTTATAGGTCTTGACCACTTCTTTCAAAAAAAGAAAAGTGATTTGGAAAATCTCTGACACACGTGGATGGAATGTACTAATAAGGTTACTTACTAATTTTTGAAAGAGGAAGATGTGAAAGGTGTTCACTTAGTGTCTTAATGACTCACCAGTTTGAAACAGTTAAATTCAACACTTCTTTTAATCAAATCCTTCTTCTTCTTAAGTAGTATACTCTCTTTTTCATGCAAATTAGCAGTGGACCTTGGGTTCAGATCCAGGATGGTAGAACTTTCAACTCCAGATATATCGTTGTTGCTGATGGTGATCCTCTCTGTCGTCATGATATTGATAATAAACTTAGTCAGTCTCATAGTGATGCAGTGGAAAATTTTACAGTAAAACAATTGTAAGCCGTTGAGACTGTTGAGACTGTTCTCCTAGCACTGCTCTCCTAGTGTATTGAAAAGTCAGTAAAAGATAAAGCTAGAACCTTGTGTGGGATGTAAATAAGGCTGGAAAACAATTCCAAGCTGGCCAGGACCAGCTCTGCGGTTTGGTTGAGTTCCAGAGAAGATTTGAGACTGCAAAGTGGGGCAAAGGTTACTGACAGCGATGAAGAGGATCTCCTTATTTCATCACCGAGACCCCCAATGACCACTACCAGGAGGCACTGCGCAGACGCATGGAGGCAGAAAACTTGTTTTAATACAAAGCGGGGATAGTTTATGCATATGTATAAGTGAGTACTATAAATATAGAGTTCTCCTCTGAGGCAGGTGCTCACGGTTTTGGTGGAACTACCCCCCGTGCTGCCCAGCGCTGAATAAACATGCCTACTTTACAACTTTACAGGTTGTGGAGTCCGTCTATCCGCGTGTCAGACAGCATCATGGATTGAAAATAATGAAGACTTTTCTAGTCTTAGGTACTAACACAGAACGATTGTGCACCCTGGATATGGTTAAGTGAAGACTGAGAAATAGAAATAAATAAAAGAGGTAAAAATCTATAAGGTATTTGTCTTATGGAAGAAGTGTATCTATTCTTTGACGTTATGTCTACAGGAGGCAATTTTAGCTGTAAAAGTAAATACCACAAGTATCCACCTGCGGATAAACTGAAATCTCATCAAGATGGAGTGCTGTAATATTATTTTAAGAGAGAATTATGACAGTGTTAATTATTAGTATTATATTGGTAATATCTGTTAAAGAAAGCTACCAGAATGTAATTTCATTTAGGTAAACATTTTTTAGCATTGATGAACTTATCAAATGGATACAGTAGTAGGTATTTAGGGCATGCTTATGCCTGACAACTGTACATAGGGAGTGACTATTTAAAACAGAAGGTTAAAGTTACTATTTTACCCTTTTGTGTTCTTTCTACTAAGTTTTTCTACATTTTTTTTTTCTCTAACCCCAGAAAATAAATTTGGGGTTGTATTTACTGATTTATTATTCATAGAGGGTGGTTACATTTAGATTAGAATATCGATTCTTTTTCTGCATATGCAAAATAAAATACAAAAGGTGATTCTATTACTACCCACAAACCTTCAGCTGTTTCTCAGTTGATATACTGCTGCATCTATAATTTCTTACCCTCTCCTATTCCAACATCCATCTGGTATTTCCTGCTAACACTTTATTGAAGGCTCTTCTATCTCTTGAATTCTGTTGATTCACTTGGCTTTTTTTTTCCTGAGGCATAAACATTCTCTTTCCAAATCTCCACTCCATATTTTCTTTGCCATTAAAATTAACCAGCATAGTCATTTTAGAGTGTCATCTTTCATGGTGGATGGCATATCATCAAAGTTTTTTTGTGCTTGTACTATATAAAAGAAAAGAAGAACTTTGAGTTTAGTCTTCATTCACTAATGGTTAGAAATTTTATTTCCCTCAGGTTAATTGTTTGTAAACCTCCTCATACTTATAGTGAAAAAGGGCTGCTTTTTGTTTTTTTCATACAAGGCAAAAAATATTGGATTTTTTTTCTCAAAATTGTATATCCCTTATGATTCTTTTTTATATTAAAATTAGTTATATGTCTTCAACCTTTAATCGTATTGTGAAAGGCAATATTGCACTTAGAGGAAAGTGTTCATACTTTTACATATGTATATATATACACACACACATACATATAGAAGATATTGTTAAGGGAGATACGGAATAGAGATGAAATATGGAAGATATTCATAACACAATTTCTGCTTTGTTTGGAAGTTTAAGGTTTTGTTTAGTAGGCAGGCTCATGTTGGAGAATTAAGAAGGAGATAAAAATACAATCTGATTTAAAACAAGAACGTTGAGGGAATTTGCTTTTGTTTTTTGTAGGGATGTGTCCTTTTAGTTATGTTAGTCCATGCACAACTAACTGTATAATTACTGACGTCTACTAAAAGGCGTGTCTGTTTTCATCTCAGCAAGAACCATTCAGAAATGTGTCCAGGATCTTAATTTCATCCTTCACAAATTCAAGATGTAGTGAAAGATCATCCTATTGACATCATCAGAAGAGAAAGAGAAGCTTAAACTGAGAATTTGGTAAATTACAAACAAACAAAGGCATAATAACATTGTTATGGCTGATATAGTAATTAGAAAAAGATGACTGACCATCCTTAACTGGTGTTGATGATTGCTACCAAACATCAAACTTTGTGCACTTTATACCACCTTATCATTAAGCAATTAATTTGGCCATAATGAAATTACTTCAGACTTAAGATCTGTCCAGTCTCAAAGAGCACAGCAAAATAATAGCATACTGGCAAAGAATATAGGAACAATTAATTTTAAGATTATTAATGTCTGGGTCAGCTTCAATAGAAAACAGTCATTCTGAGGATTAATTTAGAAATTATTTGAATGTGAAGTAGAGGTGCTTGAGGGGAAAGGAATACAAGGCAATACTGAGTCAATACTGGTAGGTCATGAATGTAGAATGATGTTAGACACCTACTGTAATGGCTGTTAAATGAGTCTGAAGTTCTCTGCAAATCTGTTGCTGTTCTGCCTATTTGTGCACCTGCCAGAAATCCCTATTCAAATGCACATGGTGTCTGAAGAGCGAGATAAGGTCAGGCTGTACAAATCGCTCCAAATTCTGCTGAAACCTGATCTGCTTGAGAGAAGGAGATATCACAGCGCTTAAAGAGTGGAGCTGATAACATCCCCTGTGAAAATGAGGCTGACTAAATTCACTTCTTAATAGAGGTAGATGCAAACGAAAAATCAAGATTTGCCTCAGAATTCAGAGCTTTATGTAGGAAACTCAAGTTTGTATTAAAGTCTTCAGTTGCTGCTCATTTTTATGAATGTTGGAAATTTGAAATTATCTTTAACATTTTGCCCTATTCTGTGTTCCTTTTGTTTTCATTCCACTTTTTTTTTCCAGCCTATGAAAGCAAAGCAGATATTGAGTTGGAACATTTTAAGCCATTGTCTTCCATGCTGCCTTTAGATTTCACTGAAGAGGAAAAAAAAAAAAAAATATAACTTAAGCTTCTAGTACTAATCCTGCTGCCTTAAGGAGGTAAACTCATCATTCTCAGCAACTGTTCAAAAATGAAATCTGAACAAATATCTAGAGATCCACCATGTTCCCTAGGCTGATAGAGGTCATTAAAAGCACCTAAAATCAACTAATGTTCTAAGGCAAAATATCAAGCAGTAATAGTAATAATTTAAATCTAAATCTGGCCAGGCATAAACTGAATGCCTGTTTTATGAAAGCTACTGGGACTTTGTTGGTATTTATTCTTTTAGTTTGAGATATTTACCTCATTACCTATTATATCCTGCTGACAATCTCATGTTTCCTTTGTCAGGTGAGGAGATGTGGTAGCAACGTGAAAAGCAATAGATGTAAGTAGACAAACTATTAGTATTTCCTGTATTATTACATGCTTTATATGTATGGTAAAGATTGAAAGATAAGTGGCAAATTAAAACAGAATACATAGCAGTGCCCATACAAATTGCATTCTGATGGCTTGGTACATCATCAACAGTGAGATAAAGATAAATTATATCAGCATAAATAAAGTAAATATTCAGCAGATAAACAGCGTTCTACATCTCAGCTACGAGTAACGCTCCCAGGTTTATTCTCTCTATAGTTTTCTCAGTTTTCCTGCCATGCAAAGAAAGTATTTTCCCTGAAACCCAATTACAATCTTGTCTATATGATTCTGTGTAATAACATCAATGAATGATAGATTAAATTGTCGCTTTCTTTTGCATGTTTTACAAATATTTTGTACTTTGAAACAGTTCACTCTTCAAAATCTGAATTTGCTGCATATGCTTTTGCTATGAAATGCCGCACTGCAAATTCACAAACAGTGATTTCTTTATTTGTAAAATATGTAATAAGAGATTTCCTAGAAAAAAAATAATTTTGTTTCAGGTAGAAATGGAAATATTTTCTCTAGAAATACTGTCATATTAAACGGAATTTTCATAGGGCAGGAAGTTAAGCTTGTGCATAATTCTTTGTGAGATTATAGTTCATAGATACTGCTGCAGAAATTACTTTGCTGCTGCCGATCAATTTTAATATGATATTTTGACTAAGGGAAAGGGACTTTCTTTAAAAAGGCATAGGAAAAAGTGAGAAGATACAGCAGCTTATCTCTTTTACAGCCATAATGAGTAGATAATTTATTTGCACTGAAGAGTTTCTAATCTAAGAAGATGAGATGAAAAAAAGAATGAAAAGTGAACTGCGTAAGTTCATGAAGCAGAGTAACATCAGAGTTGCAAAGAGAATTCAGTGTGCCCATTATCCCATGTAGTTTTGGAAAAGCTTGCATGCAGTGCATAAATGGACAAAGGATTATGAGAGATGGTTCCTGCAGAGTTGATTTTAAAGGTGTCACTTGTTTGGGGTTGGTTTTTTTGTGTAATAAATGTAAATTATAATTTGTATCTGTAACATTCTAGGATTTAACTTTTCGCTTTAGGATTCAGCATACTAGAAAAAGAGGGTGCAAGATAAGCAGAACTTGTTATAATTCATTAAGGAAGTTATGAATTTCCACTACCACCACACCCAAGAATGGCAACCTACCTAGGTCTAGAAAGAGAAAAATATTGAAGTAAATAGCCTTTACATTCTTTAACGAAAAAATTACTGTGATATTTTTACTTGAGTAGCTACTGATGAAACTGTATCTATAGATAACTTAGATTTCAGTAGCAAAAATCACTACATTTCTGTAGTTCTACTTCGCTATCTGCTACTTAAGAGTCTTAGGACTCTACAGAACACAGACTCTGTAGGCTAGTGATCATCTTGTGTCTGTCTCAAGTGTGTTTCAAGTCTGATCAGGTTCCATAATGAAATGTTTCTTAACATTTGAGAATATTCTCTGAAATAAATGTCCTCTAAGAACAACTAAGGAGTAAGTTCCTACACAAAAAACAGTCACAACTTTTCTTAGATATGATGGAACATAAAAGTGACATCTTCTTTTCTTTTTTCTTGAAAAATAATTAAAAGAAAATTTAAATCTCATAATACCTTGGTTGTCTCAGCACATAAGTAGACAGCAGAAATTTAGGCACATTGAATTTAGTGCACCTACTCCTGCTCTTCTCTGAGACAACGTAAAACTATATGCTACATTTCTCTGGGAGGTTGCATCAAACACAGTGTCCTATAAAAGGAGATGCTTCTCATCCATGGGATCCAGTAGGGATTATATTCTAAACTGAATAGAAGACCCTGAGTTCAGGTCTAGATTCAGTAAGTGGCCTGAGCCACTCTCATACCTAGTCCATTTTTGGAACTCACATTGCCACTGTATGACATCATGGTGGCCCTTTACAGCTTGGAGTCTGTGAATGCACCTGCGAGTAGCAAACTCCACGCTGCAGGGTTTCTCACTGTAGAAACATGCTGTTTACTACTCTGTAGTAAATAAGATGTGCACATAAGTAGAGCCCTTGCAGCATCAGGAGATGAATTCCTAGTTCCCATTGCTATTGAAGCAGCTGAGGTAGAAAGCATTGTGCAGCCATGCAGTCTTCTGTATCTGAGCAATGTTGTGCAATGAAGTTTTAGTGAGAATAGCCGGTGTTCACATTCTTCAGTGACAATAAGTGACTGTTAAGTCACTCATTTCAGCCTCTGTCAATGTCAGCCTCTGCAGTCTGGCTGTTTTGCCTCTAGGCTGCAGAAAAGTTCCTTAAGTGTGTCTACAAACAGTGGCCTTTAAAGCTTGCTGTCTGGGTTGTTTCTCTCTATTTTGGGTTTTCAATTGGCTGAGAGTCCCAAAGTCAGATATTAAAGTAGAAGAAGTTCTTAAAACCAAGTTCTGTAGCTTAATTCAGCATTGAATTAGAACTGTCCTGTTTCAAAGGCAATCATGTGTCATTCCATGTTTACAGTTTTTTGTTATACTGGTTCAAAAGAGTTCACCTTGTGTTTTTGAGATAAAACACAACTCAAAATAGTATCAAACACTAGTCATCTTCTGAGGACTTTCTTATGATATTTCCTCAGGATTTTCTGTGCACTAAAACTGTATATTCATGTGTGCTCCTCTTATATGTTGACAAATATAAATACCTTCTCAGCAACCTGTGTACTTTTCAAAATATTTCTGAAATGAGGGAGGAACACTTTAATTTACAGTGGGGAGAATATGACATAACTCAGCAGTGCAATGACATGTAAAACGGTTTGCCAGATCATGAACCTTTGAAAGGTCTTTTTAAAGCTGAGTGAGATTTGCTAAGTGCTGGTGATGTCCAAGGTATTTTAAGAGTAGAATCAAAGAGGCCATTCCTCCCATCATCCTGCTCTTCTCTGTTATTAATATGCAAATTAACATGCATTGAGCAAATCCTCAGTCAGGCCATCCTGTTCTGCATGAGTTATTTTCAGATTACAATTTCTTTCAGAATTTCTTGCTTTACTGCACACTCTTCACAGGCTTGCAATATGTCTGTTCCTCCTCTTGGCACTTTTGACTTTCTGTCCAAATTCTGGACATAAGAACACACCTGAACTTCTTGTATTCTGCTCTTGTATCCCTGTCTTAAACTGGACTGAGAAAAGTGGATTGAAAATTCAAAAGTGTAGAATGGAAATGGTAATACTCTGTCCTGAATAATAAGTTATTATTATTATTATTATTATTATTATTATGCAAATACCGGTCATTCTTAGCATAACATTTGCCTACTCATGAATGAATGAAACCACATAAAACAAATTTTAAAATGAATGATAATACATTCTTTGTGTGAATTGGATTATGAGAGTATATCATGTTTCAAAAATAGTACATAGTTATTAGAAAAGATTAATTGAAAACAAAGACTTTTTAAACCAAATACTGAATACTGAATCAAGCAGGATATCTGAAACATTAGTGGGTTTCCTGGCACATAACACTACTATCTCAAAAAATGCATACCCGTACCCAATATTATGGAAAATAACTCTCCAGGGTTGCACAATGACAGCTTTGTATTTTCTCTCTCCATTAAAAAAAACAAACCCAAACTCTCTATATATATCCAAGTAGGAATCTGGTCAGCAAGACAACAGAAGTCTGTCTATACAGCAAACAGAGCTTTCTCTTTTTTTTCCTTTCTCCTTTTTTTTTTTTTTTTTATTTTCTCTCTCCTATTTTTTAGTACATTCATTTTTAAAGGTCAAAGCTGGGCTCAGTCTACCAGTGTTCTCTTATCAAAATAAATTCCCTAAGTCATGGTTAGTGTTTTCAGACTAAACTGTTGAACTTACGACAAAAAATGTCAGTTGTCATCAACAATGAGATACTCTGTACAAAGAGACAGGAGAAGAAATGTCTGCAGCTCAACAGACATCATGCATAACAGATTTTTGCATGGGATTGAAAATGCTGTGCACATCCCTTTCACAGCTCCGAAGTTCTGCACTGACGCTAGACAGGTGAATAAGCTACTATTTTTACAGTGCATCAGAGTGTATTCAGACAAAGGAAATAAATGAAATTTTATGAAAGAAAATTTGTATATTAAAGTATTTCAGTGAACTGGAAATTTTCAGAGAAAATGTAATCAACTTATTTTTCTGTATTAGGCAAATAGATTTATTTCAGATGATCAAAGAAAATGCTTTTGGAAATAAAAGTTTTGCAACAAATAGAAATACCTTGAATAGAAAAGGGGAGAGTGAAAATGTGAATACTTCCGAAGTGGATCATAGTGGATCTACCTGGACCTGTGCTTTCCTTTCCTGTTTCTACTATAGCATCACATTTTGCTGTTTGCTTTCCCATTTTGCTTTGAATGCAGCAGAGCTGCTGAGAGAATGACATGCAGGATAGAAGACATGTTACCAACACAGTTCATGTGTTGACATTGTTACTTCTTCTGGACACAACCTTCCAAACAATTACTCAAATCTTGATTTAGTTATAAGGCCTAGCTGAAACATCTTAAAAATCTTGGGCATAGATCCATAAAGTGACTCACCCTTACTGTGTTCTCCCTGTGCTCCTGCAGCAGAACTGATTTTGTTGTTCACACCCTGTGTGAAGCATGGGGTGTTGGGAACATCAGGGTGTGTTGTACAACACCTTGCAGTATTCGCATGAGCCAATCCCTAACTAAAAAACCCCGTATGTAGTCCCTAGCGCAGAAACCAAAACACAGTCCAGCTCCTGGATGAATGCCTTAACTGCAAGACCACTGAGTCCTGCTTTCCCAGCCTATTAAAAATGGAAGATAAATGAGTGAGTGAGACATCCCCTGATACTACAACACACTGACTGGCTTGTATAATTAGTGTGATGAGGGTACGAGTCTACGCAGAATCACAAGAGGAATGAAGTCGAGTCCTTCTCAGCCCTGTTGAATCCTTTATCCCCAGAGTGGTAGAGTAGAAGGCAGTGTGTGTTGTCACCAGCTTCCAGTTCTGTGATGCCTTGGAGAGTCCTATCTGGCCCTGAGACTGGTGAGGAGCTTGATCCAGCAGAGGAAGTGGGTGAAGACTAAAGAAAGCAGGTGTGTCAGGCAAAACAGGCAAAAGGCATGGTCTACACATTCCCAAAGCCTCCCTGTGCCACACAGATGACCAGCTGGACAAGTTCGTAATCAGAAATGTGCTGCCTAGAGAGCTCTGAATATGAAAACTTCACCATCCCCAGACTTAAGCAACTGCAGAGCAGGATTTAGTACATCTGATATCAGATTTGGTACCTAATGCCTTTGTGAGTTGGCCTCGTTGTTGTTAGCAATTAAATTTATGTTGCATTTGACTGTTTGTTTTTTTTTTTTAGATCCTTTGTATTATGATATCTTCTGTTAATATCAGAGACCTTTATACTATCTACCATGAAAGAAAGTCTGTCCTCTGAAAAATTTAGTGCTGGACATCCTTAACCCTAGGTTATGAACCGTCGGCTGGAATCATTATTCCCTGTTGTCATAGTCTCTGAATAGTCTGATCCTTCTCATAAAGGAGAAGTGTTATCTTCCGCATAGATGTGAGGAACAGGGAAAATAAGTATTCTGTCTAAGATTCCCTGTAAAATTTTAGGCCAGGAGAGAGCCAGGTATTTGATTCATGACCTTTAGCCAGTCCGGAGCTTTCATCCTAATGCTGACTTTGTAACATCAGCTGTTCAGACATTTCTGGTTGTGTCTACGTGTTCCCTTGATAGAACAGATGCACATTTGATGCAGTCAACCAGTCGACTTTCGGAGTTCTGGTTACCTGTACTCACCTGGTGAAGACAGTAAAAATCCACAAGTTTATTCCATTATTTTATTTTGAAAATGTCACGTGCTTGCTATGTGCCTGCTGCTTTTACTTCCCTTTTTATTTTTTATTTTTTATTTTCTGGTCTTTCCCTTTAGCAATCACTGGAAACTGGTTGGTACTAATGATTACAGTTGAAATTGTCTATATTTTTACTGTTAAAAATAGTCTTACCTAAAATCTGTATTATTCTAAACAGTTATAATTCACCATCTTAGTACTCAGTTTTAGAAAAATATTTTTATTAGAAATTCTGAAATTTGCAGAAATATGGAAATTGATACAGACTAGGGTAGATTTTCAAATGTTCTTATAAAAATATTTTCCTTACTGCTGAGAATAAATGCTATCAAATACACAATAAAATAAATACCTTGCACAAAAAACAGTATCTCAAATACAAAAGTAGCTTGTTAAGAATTTTAAATAGCTTATAGAAGGTATAGAAATGGATGCTGTGGTAAAATGTAAAGAAATATCACCATAATAGATGTATGGGTGCTTCCTTTTAACAGGGAAACAAGCGATTGGAAGAATATGAAAAAAACAGAATACACAGATGAGCAGGTGATGCAAAAGATACCTTTTGATCGCCGCTTCTGAATTATCAGACTGAGTAGATCATAGAAAATGATTGGGAGTAAATGAGTATTCTATAATTGTCATACATCTGAAAATATTTGAAGTGCTGATTGGAAACTTTATACACCTTCCCATAATGCTGAAGCATATGGCAATAGCTCTTGCTTCACAATATGAATTTCCAAATAGTAGAGAGGCTGAGCTAATTAGAACAAACTATAACATATATTGCCATATTTGAACAAGCTAGGGACTTTCGATCAGAATCCTGAATGATTTCTGTGAGGAAAGTTCAATATAGGAAATATCTTTAAAAAAATAAGTCCGTATTTATTTTATCCTCTGTAAATATCGCAATTAAGAACAGTCCTTTGACTGCTTTCTTATGTCCACCTTTTCATACTATTAATTTGTGAAACGTTAGTTTACACTCTCAGTAAAGTTTATGCATTTCCTGATTAAATATGCTAATATTTTTTTAATCTTTTGTTTAAGTAGTGGTGGCTTCTTAAAATATTAATACATCATAGAGGTTTGAGGAGCATTTTTGTGCAATTTTTAGGCAAAATTTAAACTGAGATCAATGAGAATTTTGCATGTAAGAATGCATAATAGTGTCTAAATATTTATCAAGTAGTTCAAGAGTGGTCATGGTCATGCCAGCAATGAGCTTGTGGGGTGTTACTGCTAAAAGGTCTGCTTGTTAATTTGACACAGTCTGTGGAAAGAAATGAGTTATCAAGGGCAGATACAAGTGGTGTATCGTGAAGTTACTCTAAAGCTCAGAAACATATTCAGCCTGGCCCTCATCAATGGGGAGCAATAGGTCCCTTCGCTGGAAAACAGTTTTCTCTCTTGCTTGTGAACCCCAGGCATGCCAGATATTTCTTTTTCTGCTTCTCAGTGCCATGATTGTTTGGGTCAGAGTTCACAAAATCAAGAAGATTGGCTAGACTGATTTGGACAAGAATGTAAAGGTAACTTTGCCCATTTTAAGGGTCAAATGTAAACAAGTCCATTTCAATATATAAGTAGTTTAGAGCTTCTTGCACTGACATGCAGCCTAAATCTTGAGTAACTAACGCTTCTTAAGATCAGGTTTTGGCATGCCCAAAAGCACATTGGTTTTCAAAACCCTAAGCAGTTTCCCTTGCATGTTTTTGGAACGTAGCTGCCTAATATATGCAATATATGGCTGTTTTGGTTTAAGGTTCTTGGGTACGTGTCATCAGCTAGAAGAAAGGTGATTTTATCTTGCTTTCTCCTTGGGAATCAAGCCACGGATCTGTTGTCAGTGGCTGATGCTACCAAACTGCTCACCGGAACTGGACATCAGAGTCTGAGTATACCCCAAAAGGTCTTTGATTCTTTCAAACAGTTACTCACGGGGTAATGTTCCATATACTGTTTAACTCAACCACATATGGGAAAGAGTTCACATTTCACAGAACGTGAGAGGCTTTAAATAAATTTTTATGTCATCTTTTTTTATGAATGTGACTTTTCTCTGGATAACAATTAAAGCTTTGAATTTGATTGTCAACATTAATTTGAGTTATGCACTCAGGGAGTTAATTGGTAGAATTGTATTTTCTTTGCATTTTTAACAGTTGTTTCTGAATAGCTTAGAGATGAATAAAATTTTAGTTTCATTAGCCTGATTTAAGTTATTTATGCTAATAGATTTGCACTAGAAACCAGCTTTATTGCCCATTTCTAAGATCATTCATATTAATGCTACTGCTGATACTTAGGAATAAATTGTGTGACGAAGCCTGAGGAATCAGTGTCCCCACTTTTCTGTCCTCCCTTCCTCCTTTTTTTTTGAAGATATTATAAAGATGCTGACTGGACATCTGTTTGAATTATCTGGGAGAAAAGATTCTTGTAGATTTAATGCAATTATTTTTTTCATTACCTCTTGTTTGTACCTTGTGCTCTGATATTGAAATTATCTGTAGCCATACTTATCAGATTTTATTTGAATGGCTCCTATATTTATTAGAAATATCTCATCATGTTCTGTGACAACAGAGAAAAATCAAATTATTTAACTGAATCATGCTTAGCTGAGATGGAATGCAGACAGAAAAGGCTTTTCTGAACATTTATTGATTACACTGTAACAACATTGGCTGAATGCTGTCTCAGGCATTCTCCTTTAGGTTGTAATTACCGTCTTATTTGCAATCATTATTTGACATTTGAGCACTCATGTTTGTGTTATCATAACAGAGTGTAAGAAGCAACTGCAATGAACACAAATGCCTTGTGCAAGATAATATTCCCCCTATTCCTCCTGACTTCTAGGCAGTTTGGCAAATTATATAAATAATGATATTTTACTGCTATGGATACAACGAAATTGGATACATTTCAGTTGGAGTTATACGAACCTTACTGTCTAACACACATTTAATTGCATGGGTTATAGTTTCTAATGTTTAAGATTTAAAAACAAATGTCATAATATAAAGCAACATTTACCATTTCTGTTCTCATATCCTTCATATAGGTACAACATTTAAAATTCAAGTTTACTTAGTCATAGAAAAGCAAACAAACTTCAAGTTTGTCTGTCTCCTGAATCTTGTAGGTAACATACAACTGGTGGGGGTGGAGATCTTATTTAAAAATACATCAACTGTCTTTCCTATTTAGGTTTTAAAAAGCAATATATGCTTTTAGGATTCTCATGTTCTGGCAGTATCACATAGAACAGTTTTTTTTTCAAAGTAATCTTTGCAACAGGGACATGACTTCACAGTTTGACAAGCAGCAGATGAAGTCCCATTGCATTAACTCCTAAAAAGTTGCTTCTTATGTAATTATATTGATATGTTATCCCACTCCTAATTGCATATAAGTCCAATAAGACTGTGTAAAGAATGACACGTGACACAATGAAAATGCGATAAACTTATTGTCACTCATAAACCTCTGTCACTCCATAACATAAACCTTCCTAGTTTTGGAGAGTCGAGGGTGTTGTCAGAGATCTGTTGTTCATTTAGTCTTTTTACAAAATACTAGCTAAGGGAAAAAAAAGAAATCTAATGAATTATCAATTAAATGGAATGATAATGTTGAATAACGGATTGATAGACATATACAGAAGGATGGTTTTGAAGAAGTTTTAGAATGTCATTCTAAACTCTTTGTAGTTTTAACAGCAATGCCTTGCAGATCCCACAAACCTCCAGTAGGAAAGGAGAATGCCAAAGTGGGGTTTGAGCTCTGAGAAAGCTTTGCCTTCGTCACACAATTTATTCACAAATGCTTTGTTTCCCATACCTTCGTGTTATACTGTGTTCTTCAAGGCAGGTACGGCTGCAGATTTCCAGGCTTTGTTTCTACTGGGAGGGAAGGAGTGCTTGTCTTTTCAAGGTGTTTTCAACCATCATTTTGAAACACAGTTACCTTGTCTATACAGCTTCTCTTTCCCAAAGTAAATGGTAAATCCTTTATGACTGCGTTCAAGTTGAGTTTAACTCACTAGGTCCAAAGGTATTTCTAGGTGTGTGCGCATCACAAAGGATACAATGGCACCACTCTACAAACTCTGACAGGGAGGGAATATGTGCAACAGAAAAAGGAAGTGGCAACAAATGGTTGGTTTATTATGAGGCAGAAAGTGATAAAATAACAGGTGGGTGGGTTTTTTTTTGTTTTGTTGAGGTTTTGTATAATAAGCAATTTAAACACTGTCAATATTGTCATAACATTATCCATACTACTGCACCTAGAAATAGAGATTTGCCAGATGTTATCACTAATTAGGCAGGAATAGGTATTGTTGATAACATGTAGAGGTTTTTTAACAGACAATTGCACTCCTTTCTCTTCTAGCTTCCTCCATTCTTTGTCCTAAACTTTATTCTTCCATCAAGGAAACAGCAGGGAACATTTGATTTATAAATCAATCTTACTGATGCCAGGACCACTTAGTAGACTGGTAGCCACATAGATGTAAGAATAACTTTACTTAATATTTTAATGACAGCATATGAAAATTCCAGGTGAGTATTTTGTATAGGAACAGTAAACAAGTTTTACAAATATATCTATTGCCAGTTCTACTGCCTTCATGAGTTCACTATAAAGACAGAAATTCTGTCCAAGCAAGACAAATGAAAATTTTCACATTCCCTTATATAAGTGTGCTCAGGCTACTGCGCTTGAGATACTTGATTATCTATTTCCAATCTGTGCTTTCTTCTACTAAGAAAACCGAATAAGCTGACAATAAATTTTGAGATATAATGTATTTTCATGATGCTGACTTACACCCATTAAGATATGAATCAAGGCAATGAACTGCAACTCTTGCTATTAAATACCCTGAAGGGGAACTGGATGGCTTATTGACGTAAATATTGTTTTTATTTCTGTCTTTGCTCTGCAAGTTAACCATTTCCACTGCTAAAATGAGGATAAACATGTTGATCTCATTTCTGTAGTTCTTACATATATATGGAGAGAGTTACACTATATCTATTAATGGTATTTGACTACAGTTGGGATACATTGTGGAAAAAATAGTAATTTTTTTCCTAACTAATCTCGATTACTTCAACTTAACGAGAAGGATGTAAAATAGCTTCATCTAGCATGTCCTAAAGTCTCCTGGCTGCTTCAAGCACTCTTTCGTATTTGAATACCCTTAGGCTGTTTACAACCTGGAACTCCAGGTTCCATTTGAGATTTGCCTTTTTCATAAAACAGACATAGTGATTCTGTTGACAGCTTATATAAAATAAGCTGCAGGTCTGCATTTTTAGGGACACCTAAAAATCTTACTGGTATCTGCTTAGTGCACTCTGAAATCACAAGCTATTAGTCACTTGTTACTCAGTCCTGATATTTCTGGGTCGGCTTTGTCATATGTTAGATGCCTTTATCCTTCCCACCTTCTGCTTTTCTCACCTGGATCCTGACCTTAAAGGTTTATATTTGCTCTTCATAGGGGGATCTCATGTGGTGAGTTAATACGAATTACCCCAAGCTGACTTCACAAAACAGTTTTTTTAAAGTCTCAGACCTTTTCTGGGCCCTATTTGCATGTGGAATGCAAGCTTTGAGACTAGCAGAGATAACATTTGTCAACATTGCAGTTCAGAGTGAGTAATTCAAATTCCACAAAACACCTCCAATATGACCTTCTCACCTTCCCTGCTCTCTTCTTTTCCTCCCACCCTCAGTGATTTGAAGCAGCATTTGCTATACAATTTTGTGTTTCTCTAGCTGGTGGTAACAGCATTGCCAGCACTGCACAGCCAGTTCCAACTTCTGCTGTAAATACTTTCTAAGCAAGTCAGTAATTAATGTTGCACTGATGACTGGTTGCATCTGTATGAGTTTATCATCATCTGTACTGAAACACAATGCACAATGAAAATATGGAGGACTCTAAAGAAAGAGTCTAATAAATTTACATGAATTAACATTAAATTTAATTTACCACATGCCAAGCAAACTGTGCAGCAGATTTAAATCCTTTTAAAGATATAGATTTCTCTGTTGTAGCTTCTTCCCAGGCCTGACTGCTACATTTATTTCAAGGCTTTTCTCTGGTTTTTACCCCCCAAAAAACTTTCCATATGTATTGATTTTTATATAGGGATAATTTTTTTCTCAATGAGAGTAAAACTTTCTTTACTTTTATCTTTTTAAAAATATCGAAACAATTAATGTACTCTTTCATGTATCATCCACAGACAAAAAAACATGATGCGTTACTCTAATCTTCTCTTTTTACCTAAACGTGAAAGGGTACTGGAAAACTAATGTGGTGCTACTTAGGCTAAAAACATAATAGTGTTGAAACTTGATAGTGACATTGAAATAAACAGGGCACTAACACCTAGTAATGAACTATAAGCTGACCACTTCCATAATGGGATATCTGGTGGCTTCTGACATTCCCTAAAATACCAAACAAGTGAAATGAATGAAATTAATACAATATTTGTCACTGTTTTAGTAACAATGGTGTCAAAGAAAATCCAAATTCAGAATAAATATAAAATATACAGAACAGGAAGCAGACACAGAAAGATAGATAGCAACAAATTTTTATCAGAGAAGTTTGTTGCACTTTAAAAGCTAAGAAATATATCTTTGCCTAGTTTTATGAGAAATTAGTGTGAAAACAAAATCCAGATACAGGCCTCAGCATAGTGCATGCTAGCTTAAACTGTTGAGTGTACTGGATGACACAGAAGAAAAAACTTTCAGGGAACTTGGGAACTTGCAGGTTTTTTGGTGAGAAACTTTTAGGAAATTCATTGTTTTAAAAAAATCAAATCTCCCAAACCAACACATTCAAAATGTCATCCAGCTAATAGATTATTTGAAGGATCTTTGGCTTGTTTAACTGAATCTAATGAAAAACTGAAAACTGACGAACTTGCATACATGCAGAAAAATCTACTGATTTTAAACTTTGGCTTAAAGTCTCGGCAATTGCTGCAGTCCATCCTTGGGACAGGCATGGCTGGGTCCCTCAAATGCCTGGGGAGCCATATGCTCTGTGTATCTGAGATACATCTTCTCTGGTGCATACTGGTTTAGCTGCAGCTATAGCTCCTGACAGCACCCGGGTCCTCACATCTCAAAGACTGAGACTGTATAATCCTAGATAAAAAAACTTTCTGGACATACTGTGTACCAGAACATTGGTTTTACCATCTGTGCTTTAGAGAAGAGAAAAAATTTAAGCAATTTTTCAGCAGCTGTATTGGTTGCTACTCCTACTGTAGCTGCTTTAATAGGTCAGAAAGAAAAACAAACCAAGCATCCTTGAAAATGTTTTAAAATATAAACTGTACATTTATCATAAAAGCAAACTATCTACATGTTATTCTGAATCTGGCATAGTTTGCTGCAGAAAAGTTTGGTTGCCAACTTGCTAATTCCGTAGCAACAAGTTCCTGAAGGAAAGGTGGCTAGTCCAGGTGTGTTAAAATTAACGTAATAAGAAAACACTATTTCGTTTAACGCAGTTGTCTTTCACAGCTTGTCGGGGTATATGGATAAAAAGAAAATGGCAGGATGATGAGAATTCATATATCACAAAAGGCAAAAAAGAGGTTTGAAGAAAGGTGAGAGCTATGCAACACTTTCATCAGTCATGTGCATGTCATCACAAATTACATCGGAAAGGAGGCAGGTGCTGTCAAACCAACAGTGTTTAGTGAGTATATTGAATTTAGATTTTCAATCTAAGAAATATGATCAAAAGAGTAGAAAACGTAATTAATCACTCACTTCTGTTTCTAAGGGTCTTATAGTTTACTTAAGGATTTTCCATTTTACCTGTACTCTGTCCTTCCTTTTCTCCTTCGTT
>VXBW01007901.1:68252-119700 GCA_013400375.1 Thinocorus orbignyianus | reverse complement strand
CCTAAATCTGAGGATGAAAGAAAAAACTGCTGGAAATAGATCAACAGTTTCAGCAAAGTGTATTAATGTGGCTATGAGAGAAGAGCTCCTTTAGTAACAAAAAACCCTTCAATACTGAGAAGCCAAAGCAACTGTGAAACAGTGTTTTCATTCCTGAATGAAATATAACATGTTGCATTGTTATATTTTTAATTATAAGAAATGTGTTGTCAACTTTAAACAAATATCTTTGCTATCTGCTACGTCAGGACACTAGATAACGCTTTTTGTCAAAGATTTCCCAGCAAAATAAAATGTTTTGAAAATAATTGCTACCTTTTATTTTCACAGGTCTAAATGTACTTTGTTTCCCATGTATAGCTACTTTATCAAATCGCTTGGCAAGAAAACTGTTTCCACCTCCCCTTTCAGCTGTTTTTTAAAAGAAATAGCCTAGAGCCTCAAAAGCATTTGGGACAATGCATACTGACTGTAGGTGTCCATTCTTTGCAGTCCAGATTCCAACGCCAAGTACAAGAGATTTAACGTGACTGCTCAAGAAGCAAACAGCTTTTTAGCATACAGACAGTTTTAACTCAGTAGAGAAACTATAATTCTTCATATCAATTATATATAGGAACTGTAATACCCTGAAGTTGACATACCAGTTCTTTGTGTTACCATGTAGGCTCTAGTGCAATGCCTGACCTTTTTCTTACCCTACATGTTCAGTTCTTTCATGTTTAGTTTTATCTGTTACAAGTAAGCAGTGCTTTCTGTTCAGATCTTCTGACCTTTGAGAAGGATTAAATGTTTCACCTTAGTCTGTTCTGTTGTCACATTAAATAGTTTGAAGTAAATGGAGAGAGAGAGATGATTATACCTGAAGCTCTACTGAGCACATAAGAGTGGTTATTCTGAAAAGATATTGAGTCTCTCTGTCCATACAAGGCTCACCTCTTTTTTTTTTTCTTTCCTTTTTTTTTTCTTTTTTTTTCTTTTTTCCATAAAACCTTATTCTATAAAACACAGCATAAATTTACTGTTCCCGGAAGAGCTTAAAGAGCAATTAAGAGGGATGTCGTGTTTCTGTATGACTCCGCTGGACAACTTTTTCATAGCTTCTTCCAGAGTCAAATTGCACAACCCTCATTATTGCTTTATCTGCAATGTCAAGAATAGCATAGAGCCAAAACAAATCTGCCATTTACTCCCCGTCCTTCTCTCCCTATTTTCTCCTTGGACAAGCGTAACAAACAGATAAAAGAAAATCTGATTTCAAAGGTGAATATTATCTCAGTGCTCCTCAAAACTGAGACTCTCCTGTGCACACAATGAACTTTTGATGCTCTGAGAATTTTACCAGGGAAAATGCCTAAAGGTGTCCCTTTAAAAGATTTCAGATGTAGGTTTAAATGTCTACATTCTTGTCTAATTATTTGTATTTAAATGGGTTTTTTTTTGGAGGGGAATGTTTGGTTTTAGTTCTTAAGTGGCTGAAGGTATACCCACTAGGTAAAGAAATCCAGCTTTTCTTCAGAAAAACAGTTGATGAAATGTCTGTATTGTACAAAGCTAAAGTAGCTTTATAACTATAAACTACAAACTGCAGTCACAACAGATGTGACAATCACTGCTCGTATTACTGGTGCACAGTTGGGCAAAATTATAAAAGTTCAGGAAGAAAGGTTGCTTATTCCCAGCATTTTAAATAGTACTTTAAAAGATGCCTGGTCCTAAACTGATAGTATAACAGTACTATTTTCAGTGGATTTAAGAAAATATGACTGACTTCTCCCCTTCTCTAACATTTTGTTGCTGTTCTAAAATTTTTGGGTGCACTGCATTTTTATGAAGGTCCAAATGAAGGTTTGAAGAGGGAGAAAAGAAAATAAAAAGCAGCCTTTTATATTAACTTGTTTTCCAATATGACCTACTAAAACAGTTGGAAGGGCCTGTGTATTCATCACTGGAAAATAAGCTGCAAGTTTAAATGTTCTGTGGATTTTTTTAGCACCAGAAGGTCAAAATATTTGTCATCCAACTTGAATTTATATGAAGAATACAACCAGAACATTTTTTTTTTCATCACAGTACATTTAATTCCACTATCTCTTAAATAATTTTCTAAACTTTAAATAATTTTCTATTGAAATGTTCTTCCTCCAGAGAAAAATATCATCTATTTGTCAGAAATCAAAGGCTCAAATGTATCCAACTGTTATGGAATTAACTTAAGATGTTACCTCTTTCACTTTCTGGTGGTTGCTGTACAAGGTATCGGGCTAAAAGAGAATAGTTGCCACAATTACTAGATCAGAGGTTTTGATAATTAAGGGGTAAATAATTTCACGTAGCTACAGGGAGATACAGAAATTAAAGAGAGAGTACAGGTGCAGGTTTTTTAGAGTCAAGCGAGATAAATACCTGAGCTATGTCTCTTAAAAATTCTCCAAAATACATTAAGCAAAACTGTGTTTTAATGGAAGCTCTGTTTTGAATAATGCATATTAGACATCACACGCAGGCATTGGTAAAAATTAACTAGTGTATTCAAAATAAAGTAATTTTAAATTTTGAACATAGTATGCCACATGAAATTGAGTGGAAACTTAGGATAGCCTAGAGAACAAAAATCAGCATCTGACAACAGTACCATAGAAAAAATGCTCTCTGTCCATAATCTTACAACTATGTTTCATACCATACGTATCCTTACACATCTATCTGTTAACTTGATGTGTTAATTCAAATGGCTACACAAAGTTATAAGCACAGTTGAACGGAAGGAGACAGAAAAGTGTAAGTAAAAATAAGTAGTTCTTTAGCAGAGAATGTGCAAAAATGGGTGAAATACCCATTATTTTGCTATCTCGATCATGTTGCTCTCATCTTAGGCAAAATATTCAGATGAAATATTGTTTACAAGAAGTTAAATGGAAATGTATGATTATTTTCAGAAATATGGTTTATTAAATGGAAAATGGGTCTCATCAAGGTGAATTTACCGAATTTTTGGAACTTTTAAATCTGGGTGGTAAAGCAACTTGGGACATCTATTATATTGCAACTTAGGCAGGCAAAAAAGATGACTGAAAAATCCAAGTAAAACATTTGTAAAAAAACTATTAAAAGGACTGTGAATTTGCCTACTTAGGGATGGAAAAAATATCTTAAGAAAAAGAAAGAATCAGTAATAGCAAATAACTAGAGTGAGGAGTACTGCAGGAATCTGCACTAGGCCTTTTAAGATTCAAGATCTTCATCAGTGATGGCAAAATTAATATTAAATTGCATGTAAATCACATTACAATGACATCTATAAATGATGCCAAAGTTGAAGAAACGGCAAGAATTAGAGTTAAAAGTCTCATATCCTTGACTCATTTAAACTTACTGAAATAAAATATTTGCGTTATTTGGGTACAGGGTGATGTTTATGTGAATCTTCTACATTTGTGCTTTGGTTCATGCTGGGCTGTGCTATTTGCCAGCTCAGAGAGAGACAACATATAACGGAAGATAGTGCATCGCCCTTACCTAGGTACGGGCCTTGTTCTGAACTTGCACAGTGATACCTTGCAGAAAAGGCTGATGTCATCCTAAAATGTTCTATCAGGGTGGTAGTGAGTAGAAGTGGAAAGCCGAGTTTTTATTCAGTACCCTTCCCCTTTCATTAATTCCATTAGTTTTAATTACATACTGGTAATTGCAATACCAGCAATTTAATGAGTTGACCAAATTTTTGAAAGACTCTTAAAAATGCAGAGAAGGTTTCAGAAAAGGTCTATGAATTATTTGGTGGATAGTAGACATGTCTTAATGGGAGAGCTTTAGAAAACTCAGTCTCAAAAGATTTAGCAGTAACTTGATTATTCTGCACAAGTATTTTCCAGCAGAGAAAATAGTGGGTTCTGATGGACACATAAATCTGACATAGTAAGAGCTATAAACCCAAACTAAGCATATGTTTGCTTTTCCTACCAAATAGGTCTGCATACATCCCCCGAAACCAATTCTCTTTGAGACAGAGGGTGTTCATGACCAATGCTGTCCAGTTGTATTAATGAGTGACTGCTATGGAATAATCAGTGCAATCTATGTTATCTTTGAACAAGCTGGTTGGGATTCTGGAGGAGATGCAGTCTACCCAAGAAAGGTGCCCTTTGTCTTGGCATAGATCAAGTAAATGGCTATGCTAATTTACCTTTTGAAAGCTAAGCAGAAATTAAAAGAAACTTTAGGTTAATAAAAAAGTCATATGAAAAATAATGTTAAAATCACAAAGACATCTACTCTTGCTGACAAGCATTCTCTCCTGCTCTCCGGTGAATCATTGAACGATTTTAACTTGTTTCCCACATATCAAATTAAAAAAAAACCCAAACCCAACAACAACAAAAAAAAAAAACCAAACCAAAACAAACAAACAAACAAACAAACAAACAAACAAACAAACAAACAAACAAACAAACAAACAAACAAACAAACAAACAAACAAACAAACAAACAAACAAACAAACAAACAAACAAACAAACAAACAAAAAAAAAAACAAAAAAAACCCCAACACCTTACTTTTCTCTAAGGAATATTGGTATTACTTGTCATTTTTAATATACTGTAAAGTAAAATAATAAAATATTAAAATTATTTAAGTCTTCTTTACTCATGCATCAGAATTTGTTCTAGTTTCTTGTATAAGCAGGATTTTATCTGATTCTTCTGTTGCACTTGTGTATATTCAGATGAATTCTTCTATTTGTGGAGTTACACCAGTGCAAATAATAGAATCTTTGCCATTTATTTGACAAACCTGATGATTTTATAAATCTGATTTAGAAAACTGTTAAGAATTACCACTATATCTCACATTCCTGCAATATTTACATTAGAGTGAATTCTTACTTGACATTACATACATTATATACATTACATCGGCTGGAGATAGGTTCAGTTCAGCTTGAGAAAATTGACTTATATAAAATGGTAAATACTACTGGAACTCAGTGGCAGTTGTTGCTTGGGTGATTTTTCAAGATTAAAATATTGTCTCAGAGTAATATAGCCCATAGAAATGATCGCCCTTCTGAAAATGAAAACACTGTATATTTAAATAAGCAGGAGTGAATTCTAAACAAATTCTTTTATGAACAAGTAGTATACAAGAAATCAATGAATGGTACTGTAGTATATACCTTTCAGTTATGACCTTGGATTTTGATAGTCTATATTTTTAATGAGCTCTTTTTAAAGTTCGATAGCAATTAGATAATCTGCAATCAGAAAACCTTAACAGAACATTAAAAAAAACATAACGAGAGTATTTTTCATGTTATCCTTGGTGACTTCCTTGGTGTCACCTTTTTAATGATGTTTTCCTTTTAAGTTCTGGTTTCATCATATTCTAAAAGATGTGTAACTCAAAAAAAGAGGAACAATTTGTTGACCTAAATCTTTACCTGAAGAATAAGTGAGGTAGAAGTGAGGGAATGATTGAGACATGCCATTCATGACTCTTGGTGCACTTTTGATGCACACACCACCAAATTTCCGACCAGAAGAAAATACACTAGAAAGGAAGGGTAAGTCTCTATTTTTGGGAAAACACAGATTGTAGTCTAATTTACATCAGGAATTGGGCCCTGCCTGGAACTCTATAAGCTTTGATCTTAACTGAGGCACTCCATTTCTCTCACAACCCTTAAACTAGAACTTGCATAAGGTCTACTAGAATCAGCTTTATGCCCAAGTTGTACACAGAGCCTGCCTTTATTAGTTTCATTCTATGTGTAGAGAAGGCATTTCTCTAGTCAGATATGAAAGAGTTTCACTGTTGACTATCACAAAGGAAGAACGAATTAAGAAAGAAGTTTATTCACTGCATTAATTACTAAATGAAAAACTTTGCAATTAAAAAAAATAGAGCAACAGCCACTTTTTTCTTCTTCCTTCTGAATTTGGGAAAAGCCTATTATAAACTATTTTGAGCGATTTATTACTAAACAAAAAGCTGGTTTTTTGAAACTTGCTTGTAATCTTTCCTGTAATATCTTAATGAAGAGACCAAATTAACCTTTTAAGTAGATGTATATCCAGCATGGAAAACAAAGCCATTAGAAAAGGGAAACAGTACAGTGTAAAGTAACTGTAAGAACATACCAAATCACATGAATGTAAATCAGCAATTATAACATATAAGCTGCCTTCTGTTAAAAATAATATTAAAGAAAAAAATCAACCCCCAAACCCCAATCTTTGATTTAGCTATAAACTATTACCCATGTACAGCAAAGCAAAGCAAAGACATTTTTCCAGAGGAGTTTTCACGTTTCTAGAGGTTTTTTTATGAAGGACTGTCATTGTATGGTTTACTTTTTGAGGGGGGCTGTGGGGAGAAAAAAAAAAAAAAAAAGAAAAGGGCAGAAGTGCTTGTATATATCCAGCTCTTTGATTTCTTCATTAAATGAGTAAAAAACTTAATATTTATTTTAGATGATAGTGTTTAAAATATTTTATTTACTTAACTAAAAGCTACTCATTGCATATGAAAGTAGCAAATACAGAAATAATTTAATGACAATAATCCAGTATTTGGTGAACAAAAAAGATTTAATCCATTGCATCTTTGTTCAGAAAAGAAAAACTCAGGCAATTTTTCTGGTATTTTGACTCTGATATAGAGGCAAATTTTTTTCAGCCTACTTAATTTGCTTTAAGCCAGGTAGGGACCTGTGTCTGGTATTTTAAGTGTGTGTCCTCCTAAGGTCATAGCCTTCTTGATTTGCCTCACATCTTCCCTTTGCCTTTTCACCAAAAAAATCTTTCTCTCTGACTAACACTCCCAAAGTCATAAAATCCCTTCTGTGGCATTTTGCTGGAAACTTCTAAGGAAAACGAGGAAGTGTTCATGAGGAGATTAGTTTAAAAAGAAGGGTGATTCAAGAGAGAAGATCTCTTATTGCAGTATGGCATAAACACCTGATTTTAATTCATAACTATTATTATTTAATATATCAGATGAAAATCAAGCTAATTAGCATCCAACTACAGACATGAGAGCTTGAAAAAGGCTCCTTTTAATTTCGGAACATGTCATCTCTATCCTCACTTCCTTTAGTACTCCTGTTTAACTTTTTCCTCGGTGAAATAAAAGGGGGGTGGGGGGTCTTTAGTCTCCTCTTTTTCATAAATAGTTGACTCCTTATTGTCTCTTCACAACCGTCCCACAGACACCTCAGTAGTTTGTGAGCCATGCTTCTGTGCCTCACCAACCCTAAGAAACTGTGAGTCATTAAAACTTTACTAAAACAACTTTTATGCCTAGTGACTGTTTGGTGGTTTTGTTATTAAAAATGATTAAAAAATAATGGGAGTTTTGAATCCCTTAAAGGTTGCACTTAAAACCCAATAAAAACTCACCTCATTACTAAGTCTAATAATGTTAGATGTAATTTAGTAAGAATATTATTCAAAAGCTGCTATAGTAGAGGTTTGCAGTCAGAGTCTACATCATTGTTAATGCTAAACTGCTGTTGTTGCTTTATACTGTATAACGTCATTAAGTATCTTATAATTTTACAGACTTATTACAGTCAGCAGGATTTCATTTTAGGCGTGCCCCTGGTGGGACATTAGGAATGTGTAGAAAACCAGAACATTTGCAGCAGGCCTTACATAGCTCTACAGGAGTTCTGCTTTCTTCTTGCTGCGATTAGTCACCTTCGGGTAGAAATGAAAAACTCATTAAATCCTTTATTACTTATACTTATTAGAGAGGGTATTTACAGTTCTGTGGTTCAGAACTTGCTTCAAACATCCATAGATCCTGAAAAAAGCCATGTTTTGCTGTTCTCCCTCTCCCTGCTTCTTCACTCTCTGTTTCTGCCTCATTCTGTAAAGCATGTCAGTCATTAAGATCAATTTTGCCCTTGGAAGGTTTGTGTCACTGCTGGATCCTTGCAAATGAACTATTAATGTGCAAGTACCAGGATCCTCCATTCCCCCACAGTAGGCACTTCGTCCCTGAAGCTTAGCCTTCCACCACTCTGACGCACACGGTTGGCAACCTCATGGCTTGGAAAAGTGAATTTTTTCCATTTGAAGATTCTGCGTACACTACATGGCCCATCTATCAATGACTTTCTGGTTATTAATTGCTCATAAATGTTCATGAATTTGTGTCACTCTGATAAACCTCTTAACTTGCATACAAGCTATTAATTATTCATTTGTAAGTAATTATGCTGATGATTTTTGCATCCTCTATAGCTGCTCATTATGTAAACTAACCATGTTAACAGTCCCTATACTGATTCAGACTTGAGATACAGCTCTCCCTGACAGCAGCTAAAGATTGTCAGATCAAATATTTTTACAACAAAATAAAAATTAGTTTGTGATAGTTATTAGTTCTTGCCTTTGTAAGAGACAAAATAAAAATCTTTGTTCATAAATATACCTACAAATATGATCTTTTACTTGTTTTTTTTTTAAAAAAAAACCATGATCATTGCCTTACTATTAAAAAGGACAGATGAAGTATTAAATATTTTTTAAAATGGATTTATTTCTGAAGAAAAACATTTAGGTAGGTGACTGGGAGGGTATTTGGGAAGTACAATGGTCTATAATCATCTTTTAGTTGGAAGTGTTGATTGCAAGATACATTTCAGTGTAGGTACACAGAGAAAAAAATATCCAAGGATGAGTTATCAAAACCCTGCTAAGTAAATTCATGATTTATTGAGATGCTGAAGTGCTTGTGATCCCAAAATTCTGTGAGTTGTAAATAGCCTATAAAACATTTTCAAGCATTATGGAAATTTAAGAGTTTTTATCTTATTTCTTTTTTTCTTTTTTCTTTCCTTTTTAGGGGAAGGGTGGGGGAAAGTGAAGGGGAGGCTAGAGACACCTATTTTACTGTTACTCTTGATTTGCATTTATGTTTCTGGGTTTCTATTCATATTGTAGTATTGGGGACTCACATGGAAGGATAACTTAAATAAAATCCCTGTGAGTCTTGGGTCTGAATGTTCTGAAGATCTCAACTCCTTTACATCTGGGCACTTCACAGCACCAGAGACATCCCTGTCTGCTACACAGGGCTTCCAGTGATTCCAGAACAGCCTTCTAGGGGCAGCCCACAAAACAGGGAAAAGAATGAACCACATTTTGTTCTTTTCTCCTTTTTCTTGCTAAGAATTGTGTCAGATATCCCTTTGTAAAAATCAACATATGAAAGAAACGTAAGAAACACTTGTTTGTCAATTCACTTGTATTCTTTTTGTGCGTACTGAGTAGCAGAGCTTTGTGCCATTTCACGTGTACTCTTTACTGAAGGACTGTTGTGCTGCTATACTGGTAAGTCTTCACTGTTCTGCACCAAGATAGTCCTCTTCTAAATTGCAGTAGAGGTCTTTTGGGTAGCTTGCAGTGTGCTTAAAACCTTCAGTTGATATACAGACGAATTTAGTAGTTTAAATTATGTAACTTGACCACTTTCTCTCTATTTTCTCCATTTTCTCTCTTTGGAAAAGAGCCATATTAACTTGATAATATATTATTTTCTTTAATGACAGAAACTCTTATGAATATACTTGACTTACCAAAAGAATAATGAATATTTGCTAATAACTGTTGTAATATTGTCTATAATTCCTAGATTACTAATAGCTTTAGAAAATTTCTGGTCTATATGAACAGGTACATGTTCAGAGCAACTACCAAACTGGTGTAATACTTGAGCTACAAGGGTTAACAAAGAAGTAGGAAAATATTTTTGAAATTGCTGCAATTTTGGCAATGAGGATCACAAGTAGAATTTAAGCATTTAAAGACCATGTAGGTACTTTTGGAAAGTGATCAATAGTGCAGATTCATCTGAGATTTATTACCAGCTAATACACTACATCTACCAAAGTGCTCTTCCTTTCAACTTAGGTGTACCAGTCTTATTAGTGACATGTATTAACCATCTTCATTTGGGATTTTGCATCAGTCGAGAAACAGTAAGATGGTTAGTGTGTATAATAAGCAACAGTACAAGAAGCAAAATCTTCAGTATGATTAATTAAAAATGAATAATTGATGACTTATATACTAACGAGTTCATCCGGCTGCTGTGTACTATAAATGCATGAACATTTTAGAAATTAGCAGCCAAAGTGATATGAGTGCATGATACTTTAATGCTATTTTTAAACTTTTTGGTCAAAATCCTGCTCTCTACATCAGACTTCAAGCTCTAGTGGAAGCTTTGCCTGTGACTAGTAAACCATCAAAGGTAGGCTGAGGCTTAACCTATACTGCAAGATTCTCACAGAAATCAGTAACTGGTCATAATCCTGAATCTGAAATGCATCCATTGTTCCAGCCTGATACAGTATCAGTACAAGTGCAAAGTTTGCTTTGTTTTGTGTATTAAAACACCACACACTGATGTTTAAAATTCTGAAAATATCCAGATACTTTACATACTGTTGTCTTCTCAAATACTTCTTGTGGAACAGATATAAGAAAATATTATGTAAAGTATAGCTTCTGTAAGAGTGTATAGATGATACTAGTTCTTTGTGTTTTCACTTACTCAGTTTTGCATATACTTGGGACCATGGGCCTGATTTGCTGTGAAGAAGAACACTTGGAGAACTCTCCTGTTTTTATAGACATTTGATGAGCCCCCTTAACTGATAGAAGTAGAGAGTTTCCAGGGACAGCTAACTCTTACACGCTAATGAAAATCTGTACTTGGAATACAACTTATAAAAATGTCTCAGGTGAGAGAAATGTCAATGAGCTCCTGTTAGAGATTTCAGCAAATCCTTACCAAAGACAGATCTTATAAGTGAGTCTACTGCAGGAAAAACTTCAGTTTGTGCTCATACTTTTCTTGACTTTAAGAACATACTACCACAGGACACAAATCGGAGGACAGGCTTCATTATTTACATTTCTAGAGTTTCATTGAGCTACTTGTTTGCTTTTAGTTTGTGTTTTTTTTTAACTTAAATCCTTGGTGGTTTGATCCTACGTTGTCTAATTTATTGGCCAATAATGGTAGTTTTGTTTTCAATTTATGAATGTTTTACTTTATTTTAATTGACATTTTTGGGCTTTTAAATTATTTCTGCATGGAAGTCATTCTCAAAGGGTTTAATTTGTTTCTGTGTAAAATTTGATGAATGTACAGAGGAGTGTGAAAGAATGAAAACAAAGAGCTGGATACAAATCTCACAACTGAGAAATAGCTCCCCAAAGGGGGATTCTTTCAAGCAGATCAGTGTCTTTATGTGTCGAAGTCAATGGAGCTACACTGGTTTACACCTCCTGAGGATCTGGATACACACCATTAATACCTGATTCAAAGCCCATAGAAATAATTTGCTTTTAGTATTGTAACTTTACGGCTAACGTAATCTGCTGGTATTTATGAGGCTCCTGCTTAATGAGTTCTGACATGTTTGTTAGGGAGCCTGTGATTATTCCTTGCCTGGGGTAAATCTCTGAGGAACAGTTTCTTCCCTGGGATGCTCTTGTAGCACTGTACACCTTAGTGATTGCTGGATATAAATAGGCAATCCAGCTATCGCATTTGAGGATTTGTTCGCTGCTTGGGGGGTTGGTTTGTTTCTTTTATGTGTTTTCTGAAACCCCTCTCAGACAGTTTTTGGTCCCTAATAGTAGAAACCAAAGTTGTAAATTGTGAAGCCCATGTGGGGATAGTAGTGAAACTTAACACTTCCAAGAATTCAGTAAAAGATATCCACCATTCATTTCTTAGTAACAATATGTCTACTAGGTAATTAATTCTTCCAAGTATTTAGGTGCTTCTGCAAAAATGGAATTTGTTTGTGGGTTTTGCCCTCAGGAACAGATGGAGTTACATACCTTGTATATACGTTTCTGGAGCTATTTGAAAAAATGGTCCTGCTGTGGCAAGAGAGATAGTTATCCTGAATCCCTGAATCTTGACTGAAGTAGGCTTCAAAGAAGCACAATTGTATTAAAAAAAAAAATATGAATATTTCACAGTTCTTATACCTTTTCCACAGAACTTACCTGAGAATCTGATGAGACCAATGAGAATTTTATTATCACACTTCTGTATGTTCTATTTTCCTGCAGGTTTCAACTGTAATATTTTGGCATTTCTACTTCCAGTCTCAGTACAGTTAGGCCTGGGCAACAGTAAACAGCAAGCAGCATGCCAGAGAGAGAGAGCTTGAGGAAACAGAGATGGCTCTTCATAAAGCTTGGGGTTTTCTTCCTTTCATTTCAAAATTACCTGGTAATACATGTCACTCACTAGATGGCTTATCACTGTTTTATCATGTGAATACTGACTAAATACTTTTTGAGGAGTTTGCTCTTTGTTTTGTGTGTTTTTTGTTTTGTTTTGTGTTTTTGTTGTTTTGTTTTTGTTTTTTTGTTTTTTTTTTTAAATAATGTCCCAGGTACTTCATGAAATAAGTGCTGACACTTTTGGATGTCTACCAAAGGCAAGGAAAAAAATATGCTCGCACCTCCCTGTATCTTAATATACGGGACGTACTGTTTTCATCTTAGCCCATCAAGGTATAATAACTATCTGTTGCCCCAACAAAAAAACATCAAGAAATCAAAATAACTTGTGCGTCTCAGAAAGCACGTTGAATAAGTTGATGATGGGATGTACGATTTATCTTGCCAAAACATAAAATCATTTCCTCAAAGACAATTTTTTAAAGTAAAATTTTATTGTCACACTTGACAAATATTGAGAAAAAACCCACAAGTGTTCTGTTTAAAGCTTATGGGTGCAATTGCCTAGGGGGCAATTTGAGGATCATTTATACTTTATTATATATTCCTTTGGCCAAATAGTATCCTGCATTAGTGATAAGCTCTACTCAGAGAGATACGGCATGCTAATATCAATGTCAATTAGAAACTAAGATACCTTTTATGAGTTAGTTTTTTAATATTGCTGACAGTAAGTACCTATAAAACACAGTATTGCATCTTTGTCTCAATGTGAACCTGGGAGGATAAATAGCATTGTACAATGATGTTTAAATATCGTGGACATAGGAGCTGTGTTAAAATTCCAAACTTTTAATACAGGTCCCTTTGGGATAGCTGGGGGCGGGGTTCTGTGGTTTTTGTATGTTTCCAGTATGTTTGTTCTTAACATACTTCTAATTTAGCTAGACTATTTTTGAAACATGAAAAATAAACAAGCAGAGTGAACACAGTCTTCAATGTGAAGAACTAAATCAAGTGAATGTTGATATTACCCATATTTCCTTTTGTTCATTGCCAATCTTCTATTTTTCACAACTCAGACCAGAGAGAGGACTTCTGAACCCCTTCTGAACTGTACATTTATTTAATTGCAATACAATGCATGGGCATGCACCTCTAATGAAGATATATGACTGTAAGGTGGAATTTTACAGTAAGTAGGCTATGATCACATCTGCTTAGACCGTCTTTACATCTTTGTCATAAGTTGATAATAGAGACATCCATTAATGTGGATACATCAGTAGAGTTCCATGGCTACAGTAGTCATTCCTGTTTAGGGGGAAAAGGAATGAAAACAGTAATCTAATTCCACAGATTCACACGTTTTTGAGTCACAAGCCGGGAGCAGGGATTTTTCTAATTGTTTGTTGTTTGGGGTTTTTTTATTTGGCTACTTCACGGCCCTAAAAATGTCTGTACACAGTATCTCAGCGTTGTTGCTAAGTTGCTGCATGTATGTTCTACCTGTGCCTTTTTAATAAAGATAGAGCTTTTAGATAGAAACCTAGGCTTTTTGAGATTTGCAGAATATATACAGTATCTAAAATGTTTAATCTCTTCCTTCTCAAAGCAGTCACTTATTGGATAGGTAACTTATACTAAGAAAGCTATGAAAGATTATTACTGTTTATATTGTACTGGAAAATCACCTTGTTATAACACTTTAGATAGTTATAAAACTACCATATTAAAAAAAAAAAAGATTCTTTAAGGTCAGTAGGAACAGCAAAAAAGATATATGCCTTTTAAAGTTCACTGTAAATACGAAAATAAACACCCACAATAAAGGTATGAGCTTACTAGAGAAATATAAATGATACAGATAATATTCTGCAGAGATCAACAAAATCCCAAATCTGATAAATTTTGTATTAGAAGAAAGATTAAGGCAACAAAGGGCAAGAGTAGGGTGAAAAATAATTTCTTACATTTAAACTAGTTGCAGAGTTTCATAAGCACTTTTTTGTGACTGACTTTCAGGTGTGACAAGTGGGACTAAGCTCCAGACAAGGTTGAGGTGGAGGGCATATATGGAAAGTTCTTTCCTTTTTAATGATGTTAGCATTCTCCGTCTATTTTACGCCTCAAAAGGTAAGAGACAAATTTTCTTGTATGCCTTTTTTAACATTGCCAGAGGTCACCTGCTCCTGGAAATAACCCCTCAATGGAATAATTTCCCACAGGCACAGATCTTGTTTTATCAGAGCCGTAGTAAAGTCATGTTTTCCAAGAGAAGATGTTTTTAATTATACATCAGATCTACATTATTCAGGTTTAGAAAGCTATTCTGAGGCTGAAGTTTCCTTTCTGTTAAACTGAAACCGGGGGGGATTTTTATTTCCCTTTCCAAACTTTCTACCCAGACAAAGCCTGATAATAAATATCTCCACAAATTTTTCCTAATTCATTTAACTTCTGCTGTGAAAAACGGTGCAATAACAAAATCCAAGCCTCCTAGATGAATAACTCAAACTAACAAAGTGTCATATGTTTTTTTCTACGTAACCCTATGCATTACTTCAGTCATCTAGCATACCAACCCTCCATTGCTGCTTTGAATTAGTGTAATTTCAGCCTCCATATATATTTCCTTAAAAGCAAGTAGAACAAAAGACGAAAACTCTGTAGTTCTGATTATAACCATCTGGGTTTATTTGAAATTACAGACAGTCCTTCTCTGCTTACCTCTGATTAGAGGAAATACTGGTGAACATGGTGGGTCTCTCCTGGACAGAAGCTGGACGAGAGAAGTGGGCAGAGTGATAGGACTGAGGTATTTGGTTTTGAGGTCAGGTCACTTATATAACTGAAAAGAAAGCCCAACAGTAAAAATTTCAAAATTATGCTGGGATATAACAGCCTGCAGAATTTGATGTGGGCATTTCTGCATTAGGATTTTCCTTCCAGAGAAGTGCTAATTTTTTTAGATTAACTTAAATACAGGATAAACACTGTAGTCACAAAAGGATGAAATCAAAGTTAATTAAAAAAATTTAAGGCTTTGACTACAAAAATGATAATTACAGTAGAATAAAAGTAAAATAACTCTTATTGGGTAGCTCCTTATTAGGTATGCTCAACCTTTTCTATCAGATCCTCTAGGAGTTTTTAATACGCTCTTTGTCTCTTTATTCTTGTACCTCTTGTGCCCTAGAAAGACGGAGAGAAAAGAAGAAAAGGAAAAGGGAAAGAAAGGAGGAAGGGAGAAAAAAGACCAGTTACATCTATGCAAAATACCTGTTTTCTCTTTAGGTAACCTGATTCCATTCTTACATACTTGTTGATTTGCTTTTCTTCCAAGGTACACAGATATTTACTATTTACAAGAATTTGGTATAATAACTGTGAGTAGAAAAGTCAACTGCTACTACTATCTTAATATCATTAATTTTGCTTCAAAAGCTGAAAAGGGGAGAAGGATAACCAAATATTTTTCCAGGACTAGGAGATAAAGCTCCTACAATAGCTAATAGGATCTGTGCTGTCAACTGCAACTGTGACTTTCCAGGAAAAGAACTGTAACTGAGAAAGGCACATTTCTTTTTATCTTCCTTTTTTTTTTTTTCATTCTCATTCCCCCTGTATGAGAAGTCTGCCTTATAAGAAGACTGGACTAGACTGCAGTAACAGGAGTAAAAGTACTGCCTGAAATACATCCCTTTCTTTTCTTAGCAAGGGTACTTCAAAGTCTCAGAGGGAATAGCTGAAAGGAAGGAGGAACAGGAAAGATTGTTAAAATGGAGATGTATTTAAGGTTGCTTTGGGAAGGTTCACCAGGTGGCACTGTCTCATATAATCAAATATATTTTTTCCTAATGAAGAATGTGCTCCCTGTGGGTCCAAGAATCAGATTTTTTGAGGCATGTAGGGGTCACAAGGTTGAACGTGCCCTTTGGCTGTGCCATCCAGGGTGAAGCAAGCTCTCAGTGAGAGGTTGCACCCAGCATTTGGCTTCCTCCAAGAGGGCCCTCAGTGACCTGTTGCTCAAGAGCTGTGCTCAAGGACTTGTGCAAGTAAGCAAGGGATAATAGCACCATTATGCTGTGGATCTCTGCAAAATATATCTTGCCCAAAGTACTTCTTTCCATGATCATAGCTTTAAATGACAGACATAACTTCGTTAATGCAGTAGACTTTGCCAGGATGCTTATTCCACATAACATCTTGATGATCAACAGCACCATCTCAGAGTCAGAATGACCCATATTAAGAAGGCCAAGATTGATTAGGCAGCAGTGTGAAGCTGGGTGAATCATTACACTGCAACCTGAAACAGGCCTCCGGAGGGGTTCCAAGGACGGTTTCTTCCAAGTTTAGATGAGGACACAGAGGCACTGCTTCATGGCTGATGGGAAGCAAGAGAGGTCTGCTGCTGATGGGGTATCCATTATAGTGTATCCATGGAGGATGGCTCCCAACCCTGTGGAGAGGAAGGACACATTGCAGGGCCCTGGGTTTGTTCCACACAGATGCCTGACAGAGAAACCGCAGGAAGGTGAGGTCTGTGGGGGACCAACTGGGAAAGGTAAAAAGCCACAGTCAGCTGCTCCTGGCAATTCATCTCCTGAATGTTGCCACTTCTCTATGTGTTTGTGTACAGACTTGAAAGACAGGCATTTTCTGTCCCCAGAAAATGGTTACAGCCTTTTAAAGCACCTGAACGCTTCACCACCACTGTTTGCTGAGCAGCACAGCTCCAGGTGTGAATTGCTGTAATGTACTTCTGGGGACTTCTTAATTCATCAGGTTGCCCATGATGTCCCAGGGCCAGCAAGGGCCAGTGCTAGCCCTCCCCTGAGGGCCAGCAGGCTTGGGGTCAGGCCCACATCCTGGGCCATGAGCCAGGCAGCGGGGGCAGTCGATGGAACCATGACCTGAAAGCTGCTCTGAGGCCTGGGGGCAGCCTGGCAAGCGGCCTGCCTCAGCCTAGGGTCTGCAGGCTCAGCCACCTCCATTGCACGTTCCCCTGGATCCAGGGCCTGGCACACTGCAGGTGTTGTGCCAAGCTGTCACAGCACCCTGGGGAAGCCCAGGGTTTCAGCACAGGGAGTGCAGGTCTCGGATTTTCTCAGGACCCACATAACTGCCTCCTGCCTGCCTCGCCTTGTGCCTGAAGAAGTGGCTGAGGAGGAAGCTGCTCTGCAGCTGCGCAAGCCCCTGAAAACATGGTAGGCAGGGGCATAATATGTTTTGCACAGGGATTTTCTTGCAAAAGATATCTTCAAGATGACCCACCACCTTGCATGCACCCAGAGGAAGCCCGAGATTGTGGCTCTGAGTAGCCACTATATTGGAGCAAAATGGCTGGCTTGTCCTAGCAGTGTGCATGTCTGAATGGACACTGTCACTTAAATCCTCTGCCCATCGCCTGCATTTCAAAAGCTACATACACTTCAGAAAATAACTAAGGGATTTGGCTAAACAATTTGGTTGTGATCATGAGCTGTGGTGAACTTGGGGCCTTACACATGTGGAAGGAGAAGAAAGAAGGGGGGAAATATTCCATTTCTTGCTTCCTGTTTATCTGATGTAGAAAACGCTACAGCTTGAGAAATATTACATTTAGCTGTCTTCACCATAATTAGCTGTTGTTCTTTATTTGCTAAATAGCTGGAATAACATCTTGGCAGAAGGCGCTGGGAGCATTTCTCAGCTGTTTCTTTTGCTATAGCATATTCTTAGTCAATTAATTTTAGTCTTTCTGTGTGTTACAATTAATATTACAATATTAAGAGAATAACAGTCCTTTCTCAAATGTCTTTAGTATTATAAAATTGAAAATTATTAGAACTGAAAAGTGCATTTTCCATTAAATTCTTCATTATCTTTTGTAGAAACAAGTGAATTAGTTTTGAAATTAATTGCTGTTGTTTCATGAA
Organism: Thinocorus orbignyianus; assembly: GCA_013400375.1. NCBI lineage: Eukaryota > Metazoa > Chordata > Aves > Ciconiiformes > Thinocoridae > Thinocorus > Thinocorus orbignyianus. The sequence goes on along the minus strand of VXBW01007901.1, from coordinate 101,555 downwards.
TGAATACTTTATGTTGTCAGTAGGCAGTTTCTCTTCTGTTTTACTTTTAATCCCTATAAATCTGTCTTTGAAATTTCAAGTGGGTCTTTTATTTCTTATCAAAAATATAATTTTGGCTTGAAATTTTGAATTTCATCACTTTAGGGAAGATTTCCAAGATGATTATGAAATTAGCTTACAAAATGGTGTTACAGATACAAGCTTTCCAGATCATGACTTTACATGTTGAGTTTCCAGAAAATCAGCCCTCTGGCTGCTCTTCTGGTGAACAGAGTGTGAAAACATGCCTGATTTTCCGAATCTACCAAGTTTAAAAATTGTAGTTGAGTAAACAGGCTTCCTAGTTTTTCTTTAGACAGAGGATTGTATTGAAATTTTACCTACACTCAAGATCATTGCACCAGAAAATAACAGAAAAAAGAAATCTTAATAATTTGTTATTGGTTTATTTTATTTATGGTTTGCGTGTGTTTGAATTTTGATTATAAAAGAAAAAAAAAAAAAAAAAAGAAAAAAACCAGAAGAATGTGGATAGTGTTATAATATTCATTTTCCAATCTGAATTAGCTCCTTCAATAAATTAATTCTATGCCGAAGGAGCTTCCAAATTAATATATGTTACTGTAGTGGTGCTGAAGAAATAAAAAGCGTTTAACTCCTGAGGCTTTTCTTTACCTGTTTTAAAAGATAAGGCAATCTGAATGCATACATTTATTGCCTGACTGGTCACTTTTTAGTTTAGTCAAAATTGGTTTGAGGTTTTAATATTCTTAGTTTTCCCCTGAGTATTGTTAAGGACCTTATTTTCTCTGAAGTATAATTAACTTAATACACTGAGGTCAGTAGTGTTCCTTGTCTTACAACTAATACCTGAGTTTTAAGTCTTAACTGCAAGGGAATTTTTAGAAGAAACCTTTTTTCCATTTTTTTCTAGTGTTTTCTTCTTCCATTTGAGTTTGTTAATTCTAAAATTATGAATGATGGATATCCTCTACATATGAATATGTCCAAATTTTCTGTGAAAATCTCAAATAATTCTTCCAAGTTTTCTGCTAAATTTTAGAAATGCGAGTGAACTGTGGTAATTTTGTTTTCTTTCATTTCAATTTGATGTTGATTGGGTACCCCAGCTCTCTTGATACAAAGTATTAAAATTCTTTGCTTATTCTTATGACGAGGTGTATGACCTTTCTCTTTTCTTGCATTATTATTCATCCTTCTTTGATATCATTGGCATGTTATTTTCAGCGTTGTGACATTCCTGGCATTCTGCCATGTTCTTCACGCTTTTGACCTAGAAATGTTAGGAAGGGAGGCACATTTTCAAAGAAGTTTGTTCCTACAGGAGAGGTAAACACATTCTTTTAAAGAAACTACTTTTCTTCTGCTATTTAGGCTCTTGGTTTGCTTTGTTATTCTTTTCCTCGTGAGCAATTAATCTTGATGTGTGCAGTCACCTGGTGGATAGTAGTTTTGAAAGGAGCTATGGAGTGACAAGCTGTGAGGTAAACACACAGCAAAAGTCATGTAGCTGTTGTGGCATAAAACCAGAGTTAAACCAGATTGTATGTTCTTTGGAGTACTCCAGGCAGCAAAGTTCATTGTGATTGGTGAGATACAAAATAATTTCAGATCATATTTTTAATATAAAATTCCCTTCTTTTATGATACGATAGACACATCTGAAAAATATGCACAATATTTTTGTAGTTTATGTCCTTATGCAAGAAATTAAAACTCAAATATTTTAGATAATCCCAAGATAAATTATTTTAGGGAAGGATAAATGTCAAGCAAGCATTTTACATGAAAAAAAAATTATTTAAAAAAATCTTTGACTGGTAATTCTGTTCTGCTGTTTTCAACGTGTTTGAATGCAACATGAAGGTCCATACCTAAAATAATGTTGCAGATAAAGTATGAAAATCTTTATAATGATTTTTTTCCATGAAGTGTAGGTCATTGCATAGTGATTGCTGGCTAGAATTTTATCTGTGCAATGTCCTGACAACGAAGCGAACCTGGCTGCGTTGACTTTTTTCTGCTAGTTAAAAAGGATGAATTCTGTAAATACACATAATGTGCATCGGTTATTAACTGTGTACTCCAGAAAGTCTTTCTAGGATATACAAGTTAAATTGTCGTCAACAATTTGATGCATGGTTCTTGGAAAAGATCTTAAAACTCAACAGTCCAGTGTTCTTAATTAATGCATGGAAACATGGAGTTGTTCAAGGAAGACAATTGCATGAACTGGCAGAGATTTGCATAGAGTTTCTCAGCAGAGATACACCTGGATTTCTACTAGAATCTGAGATTTAGGCATCTAAATTAGGTCTGCAGCTATGTCTAATCTATGCCTAAGACTTCAAGTCAGTAATAATCACTGACAGATGTAATGACTCACGGATTATAAAATTCCTGTTTAGGAGGAGTAGGAGAAGAGGTGCACTAATTGACTGTTTAAAAATCCAGAGGCTAGAGCATTTGCCTGGCCAGTGGGATGGCCACATTAAAATGCCTCTGCAGTAAATCTGAGAGTGGGATCTTCTTTCAAAGGTACATTTTTCCCCTGCTGTGTGCCCTATACTACTTTTTCCATACTGTCTAACAATAGGAATTTTGTGTTATTTGCTATACAATAAGCCAGCTTTGACAAAAAGGCCATCCACTGGTTCTAACCTCCACTTGCCTGTTAGCAAATTCCACAGTAATGTGTATTCAATACATTTAAGTACTCATTGGCTGAGAGAGTATGTCTTCCATTTTCTGACTGAATCAATTTGCTTCTGAGATATCAAGTAAGGCAAATTGACATGTTTTTTCATACCTATGTTAAAAGACAAAAGGCAATGGGAATGCATTTTGTGACTGACCTACACCTGGCCAGATGTTTCGGGCATGTTCTAACTTCAGTGTTTCGGTTAGTTGCCCATATAACATCTTGCTCACAATGCGCTCAGCTGTTTTAGCGGTTTGTACAAGGCACCTCAACCAAAGTTGTGGTGGACTTCTATACATTGGGGACCTGCAGGTGCACGAGGAATCACAGGTTTGTAAGAACTGCCCTATTTGTTCACATCTCCCTTATAATTTGTATGTCATTGACACTATCTGTGTGCGAACACTCCTCTTTTAATCGACTAATTCTTCATAGGTTTCAGTGCAGCGCTTTTCAATGCCATACAGTATTTCACCAGATTTGCTCGAGTCTTCAGTGGCTAAATGAATTGTCAGAACAATGTAAACTGTACAGAAACTTCCAGTACCAAACGAATAACTTCAACATGGCTTTTTAATGAATATACAATGAACAAATAGTATTGCTTGAAAAAAAAAATAAGCAAGTCTGCTTTGTGACTCTAACTGCTCTCTAAGAAGGACAATACAACAAAAATGCATGTTGACATTATAGCCAACTGATTAATTCATCAAAATTATTTCATTTAAATTAGTCAGTTGATACAGACCAGTAGGACACAATTCATACTCTCTCATATATTGTATGAAATCATGGTAACTTTTTGCATCTGTTGCTACTTTGATAGCCTTAAGACAATTATGACATTGTTACTGAATTTCTTTCTGTGTTTGGCAAATACCTTTTTTGCAAGCTCAATAAATCTCAGATGGGCTTCCAGTTGGATTATTTTTTATAAGATTAACAAAAAAAAACAAACAAAAAAAAAAATCCATTTTTCATTCAACAGTAGCAATATCAGGAAGATAAACCCATAAGATTTATTCAGGGCTTTTATTAAACTATTTTCCAATCCTCCCTTTGATTGATGGTTTAAAAAATACTTGTCTCAAGTTCCTTACATTTGCAGATAAGATAATATGAATTCCAGTATTAAGAAGTTATACAGGAGGATTGTGACGTGCAATGTTACCTAATGTTCTGACAATAATTTATTGTCCCAACAGTTATTTGCCTTTGATTATTTTACTGTGAGTATATCACTTAAGACACTTTTTAAATAAGGAGTCCACTCTAAGCAGTGTCTTTAAAGCACTATTAAATGCTTATTTTCATCCCTAGGTTAAAAAAAATAACTAAAGGCTATACTATAATCTTGTAAAAAATTATATGTAGTTCCTGAACAGTTGAAGTTCTTTATCAGTACATATTGAATGTCCCTCAGTAATGTGACTGAAAGATGTCTATAGATCTGATCAAGATTTTGGAAGTTGAGGAATTATTTCATATTCTATCAGTTAATTGAAACATGAATATAACTGCACAGACTTTGACTTACAGATTGCATAAATGGGGGAAAAAAAATGTAATCAGTGTCACTCAGTGAACAAACTGGGTTTTGTTGCTTATCCCCACTCTCGATAACTGTTTCAGAATGTCTGCGGGAGGAGGGCCCTGGATCCACGGAAGCATTGTACAAGCAATCCTCTTGTTAGCCTGAGTGTTTAGCATAAGTAGGATTTTAGCCACAGTAGGCCTCAGTGAGAACTGCAAGTTACGCTGACAAGGAAGAAGAGCCAAGGTCACACAGACCCTACGAGAATGATAAACAAGGAGAGAGGGAGAGTGTCCTTCTGGAATGTTGGAGAACCTTGAAGCAGAAACTGCAAGTAGGAGGTGTATGAACATGTAATCTTTAGAAGCCTAGCCAATTAGTGTGTGACAAGTAGGCATAATTTAAAATAAGTGTATAAATATCTGAGCTATCCGAATAAACACTGGAGCTTGCTTTATCACTCATATTGAGTCGGCCGCATGTTTTCCCGGGCCCCTCCTGACAAATAACTGCTTGAAGTGGAATATCCTATCTTGAGATAATTTCTAAGTATTCTTAATTTCTAAGTATTCTACATCTTTTTCCCTACTTTTACTAAAAGATGCGCTAGTTCAGATATTTTCCTTAATTTATGCACAAGGAAAATTGTTAACAGTATTTGGTTTTTAAGTTTTCACATTACAAAGTGCCTGAAATTTGCTTCATTACTTTTGGCTCACTCTGTCTTTTCATGACTTTTGCAGCAAAAAAGGGGAAAGTCTGACCTAGTCTTTTTAATTAAATGTTAACTCTGTATTCTTGGAATTTTTTTTTTTTTCTAATGAAAAGCACTGGTGCACAAGAGTAATGAATAGCACAAGAATGATGTTTTAATGTGAACTATGGACTTGTAAAAGGTCTCATTGGTGCCTCTCTATACAAGGAGTTTCTTCCATAATGGTTATGAATCTGAATAAAGGCTTATCTAATAGACAGTGAAAGTTTAGCCTCTTCTAACCTGGACGGTCATGCCATTTGCTTTCAAACAGAAAATTAAGAATACTCATCTATGTTTTAGACATGAAATTTGTTACTTAACACACTGCCATTTTCCTCGTTGGATCCCTAGCTATGCTTCTGTTTCAAAAAGATAAGATGGGGTAAAACAAAAGACTGAAATTTAATAAAATGTTTAAAAGTTTATAATTTATCACCTTATAGCTGATATTATATGACATTTTTCCCAGAATATGAAAAGACTATTGTAAAACAGGACATGATTAACCTAACTGTTGGACTTGAATAATGGCTGATTAATATATTTTACCTGAAGATCTTTTTACTCCTGTAGCTCTTTCAGATACATGTGGTATGGAATAACGGCATAGTAAAGATGTTTTCAGTTTACATTTTGAGATCATTTAAATGACTTTGTAAGCATATTATTTCTTTAAATAGTAGAAGATTGTTTTTTCAGTGCTTTCTTTATGGATGAATCTGTGATAATAATGACAATAATTGAGTTTAACTGAACAAGCTGTGCTGAAACTTAGAGAACAACTGAATTGATCAAAATTAAACCTGCCAGGAAAATATTTTCTTTTGCAGCATTCTTCCCACTTGAGAGTAAAGCAGAACTTTGGTAGATGGTGTTTCTTATAGCATGAAAAAATAAGCTTGGACAAGCAACCTGGTTAGATTACTGAGAATGAGCTGACCAAGTCACTGAAGATTTCAGATGCAGCAAATCACATAACGGGATTTAAAGCAACCAATACACACATACACATATAAATAATATTGACCTGAACAAGTAAAATGGCTTGTAAGGCAGTGGCTTTGGCAGGTGAGGGAGAGAGATTATGCTCCAGTATGTAGATTACCTTGGGTAGAGAAATACATTGGATTTTGGTTTTCATACAACTCAACTATGAGTTTCATTACATTCTCCTTCTGTTGCTATTATTACAACATGTCATTAGTGATAATATTATTGATGACTTTATTTCTTTTTATACAGGGAGTGGGTGTGGATGTGCTTATTACATTGACATTTTTCTATTTTATATCAATGTCAAATGTTATCTTGAAAATAGCTGTTCTTGAAGTCAACACTGTGTAGCTTCAGAATTCACCACTGTAAATCAATTACATTTCCTTTTTTTCCAGCCAGTTTGATCTCTCCGGGAAAGTGTGTCATGCATCTTTATAAACAGCATGTTCTGCTCTGTGGAGATGTGTATTGGTAAAAACAAAACAAAACAAAACAAAACAAAACAACACAGAAACAAAAGAAAAACCCAGTATGGATTCCCTGTGTAGAGATGCTTTCCAGTTGGTAAGCTTTCTCCATAGTTATGCAAATTAAATTTGGCAAGTTTTTTGTGACAGCAACAATGCAGTCATGTTGACAGTCATGTCAAGATCAGAATTGTAGGTAATTATCCTGTAGATTGTACTGTATGGTGCCATGTCTCAATCTGAGACACAAAGTCACTGTCAGAGAAATCCACCTGCTTATAAATATTGATGTTCCCAACATGAGTTGTCAGACTGGTGATGACTACAAGCTCTTTCTTATAATCCAGCAAATTATTGAACAACATAAGTTCACTGTTGTTTATCTTGCCAGCTTTGTTATGATCAATTGCTGTGTACCAGATGTCAGCTGCCAAAGCAACACATCGAAGTCATCTGTGATGAAGAGTTTGCCTGCCACAGGACCTGTGCCAGTGGTGCGATGAAGGCTGTTGAACTCTTTTATTCCCATACTGTATATGGGGCTTTTTCTACAAGTTCCAGTGATGGTAAGGTTGAACTTGCTACAGTAATGGTATTGACCTGAGATTCCTGCCTGGTGATGTTTGGTTGTCATTTGGGTTTTTTTGCTAGAATACATAACTTTGGAAATTGGAAATTCTGTAAGATTATTACCATTGCCCAGGGATAGCCTCTGTGTCTGGATTCCTGAAATGATTAGTTCAGCTGTGTCTTCCTAAATGCTCTTTCAGTATTAGTATGGTTCTGCAATCTTCACAATGGGGGGTGGAACAACATCGGGGGTTTTTTTGTTGCTGTTGCTTTAGCCTTCATTCATATTTCTATGGTCATGTTAGTAATGATCATTTGTTACATTTTGAGCCATCACTAACCCACTTCAGTTGCCAGTAGGATCATGTACAGTTTTTCTGGAACATCCACGCACATATATATGTACAGCTTCCAGGGACACCTTTATGTGGCCTTTCGGTACTTAGTGGGGCTTGTAAGAAAGGTGGGGATGGACTTTTTAACAGGGTCTGTTGTCATAGGAAAAGGGTTAATGGTTTTGAACTAGAAAAGAGTGGATTTAGATTAGATGGAAGGAAGAAATTTTTTACAATGAGGGTGCTGAAACACTGGAACAGGTTGCCCAGAGAGGTGGTAGATGCCCCATATCTGGAGACATTCAAGGTCAGGTTGGATGGGGCCCTGAGCAACCTGTTGTAGTTTAAGATGTTCCTGCTCATTGCCAGAACATTAGACTAGATGACCTTTCAAGGTCCCTTCCAATCCAAACTTATGGTTCTGCTTATTTTTTCTTTTGCTTTTGAGGCAAACTAGTTGTGCTTGAACTATATCTTCTTTTAGAAAATAATTTCATCTTAGTAACTTCAGTTTGGGTTTTTTTGTTAGTAAATGTAGGGAGTAGTGTTGAGGATCTTGTAAACTTACCTATTTTATTTAGTCTATTTCCTCTATCTAACTGGAAACTCTTCTGAAGGGCAACTACTGCGCTGTTGGGGACTGTCCAGTGTATGGTCTGTATCGTAATCATGTTTACATACTCCTCTACCTGTGTTACTGTTTTCTTGTTCCATTCCTTGTTCTGTTAAACTGCTTTTTTTCCAGCCCATGAGTTCTGCCTTTTTCTTCCAATCCTCCCCCCGTGGCTGTGGAGGGACCTGAGAGAGCACAGTTGCCATGTGCTCCTTTGTTGCCATCTGAGGATAAACCATGACAAAAGGTTAAACAAAAAGGTGGAGCAATACAGTCCTAAGGAACTGGAGTCACTGAATTGGACAGCACATAATGTGGGATAAGCAAAATAATGCTGATTACTCCTCTCAGAGCTATTCTTTCAGCAAGCAGAATGAAATACATGTTTACTATAATCCAGATTATATGAAAAATTCCACATTAGCACACAGATAATTGAAGAAAACTTCTGAATGGAACACCTGAAGTTTTCTGCTGCAAAACTCTATTGTTTGGAGATTTTCCTGTCTTACTTCAGGGCTTCAGTTCCTGACCCCTTGGCGAGACTAGATTTACAGCGCTATACTTGTAGACAGATATGACTTAGGTTACTTCCTCTCCTTCCTACTAGTCCTTTGTTATCCTCAAATGAGGTACGATGATTCAGGAAACCTAATTCTTGTTGATGACACCAGCTCTGTGAACAGGTGTTTGCCAGCTGCTTGCATCAGCTCTGAGAAAGGCCTTTGCAGCTGATGTGGAGAGCACCACCTGGAGAATTCACCTTCTTCCCTGTGCCCCCAGGCCCCAAGACTTCCTTTGATCTGCTGGAAGTTTTACTTGACTGGCACTAGTGCTTACTTTAATAAGTAACAAGAGATATACAGTTTCTTATTCTTCTCCTGTCTGTCAAGTTTTATATTTCTTCAGAATTTCCAAAACAGAATAGTGGGTTTTTTCACTATACCAAAGAGATATTCTGATTTTTATTATTCTGAGAGGAGATGTAAGTTAATAGTTTTAACAGGCATATGTATTAGGCAACATGTTCAACTAATATAGGTGTGTATGTATTTATAGAATAAATGTGTCAGAAGTAGAAAAAAGTAATACTGTATGGTTGTGAGCCATTTGATGTTATAATTTATTGAAATGTAATTTCAAACAGAGTTATAGTAGTTAGCTCAAGTGCTCTCATCTAGATATATGCATGTTAGACAATGGACTAAATTATTTCACACCTGATAGATTGCTTATACAGTAGAATGCATAGCCCCATGATCAGTTCAGTTTCATTATTTTCTCTGACACTTTCTGGATATAATGAAAGAAAAACAATTTCCATTTACCAGAGCAAGTTCAATAAAACAAAGTGATTTGTCTTCCTTATTGATTTATTTTGGGGAGTTTCAAATTAATATTTCCATTCAAGTATTTAGAGTTGAACTTGCAAGAGAGAGGCTGAAAGGTTCTCTTCAATCCCAGCAACTAAATCCATAATACAGATACTCTGACAGGACCATTAATGGCAAATAAAGAGGAGATTCCTAACTTCCAGTTTGCCAAAGCATTGACTTTTATTTTTGTACTAGTGTCTCCAGATTAGGAATATTTGCCTCAGCAATATAGATACAATTTCCTAAAGTATCACAAATCCATCATAATATCTTTTCTGCTACCATAAGTAATAAAGTAATAAAGACTTAGTAATAAAAACCTGAGAGGTAACTTTTCCTACTCTATGGAGTCAAAGTTTGTACAAAATCTCCCTTTCAATACTCTCTCAGTAAAGTTTCTTAATAGTAGCAATTCATTTTAATTTTCTTAGGTTTAATCTCCAGTCTAACATTCTGAATATATGCATTTTAAATGAATGTCCTAAAACAATTTTTGAATAAGCCCTGGTAGCACTTAATTCAGTAACAGGTAGAATCTCCTTAAAAATCCAGATGCAATTAATCACTGTTGTTATAGAGTAGTCAATGCTTTATGGCCTTAAGATGTTTCATGGTAAGGTAAGATGATCTCTACATTTTATGGAGATTTATCATCCTCACTTACAAAGAATATATGCAGTATTTTTTCACCCGATTCAACTAAACCAGCTGAGTGATCCTGAAATTTAAGTTAATTAAGTTATAAATGATTTTCTACTGACATGTGGTTTCTGTGGAATTGTGAAACTAGGTGTAGTGTCAGCATTTTTTTTGTGATTAAAAGTAGTTTCTCTAAATGAAGACAAACTAGTCCTTGCACAAACAAATTACAACTTTTTTTTTTTTTTTTAGTTCCTCTCTAATAGAAGCTATTTGAAGTTTTTTTTTACCAAGTTAAAAAGATTCATAGCAGCCTTTTGTAAAAAGCCATGGAGACTAAAACAGAAAGGAGCAAACGGGCAATTGACGATCAGAGTATCTGCCTGGCTGTTATGAAAATGCATAGAAGTATTCTCTTCATCTATAAGTGTCAGTTTGCACTGACAGATGTTTCTCTAATTTTAGCAAGGTTATGACATTTCATATTCCCTGTAAACCTTCAGTTTATTTAGAAATTTACTTTTGCTCTATGTGTTTTTTCCTTTGTCTAAGAAAAAATGTGATCAAACTCACTTTTTATTCAGAATATTGTAAAGTACTTTCTATTTTAGGGTGTTGATATGAGATCTGGTAAGCATGTGTATGATTTTTTTCACACAAATAATAGACATTTTTTGCTATAATGGACTTCAAGTCACTCAAGGTAATTTTTCAGTCTTCTCTGAAGCAGAAGTTTGTACATTGTGGAATCCCATGATCATGGAACTTTATGGGTTTCTGTTGTGGTTTGGCCTCGGCGGCAACAAAAAAGCCACGTTGCAGCCCGTTCGCTCTGACGCCCCACAGCAGTGGGGAGAGGATGGGAAAAAGAAGGCAGACTTGTGGGTTGAGATAAAAACTGTTTAACAGAACAACAGGTACTACAGGGAAACAGTAACACAGATGAAGGATACAAACACGAGTAGGATACCAACCGCACCCTGACACCGCCCGCCCAGATATAGGCCTATGCTGCGCCATCACCACGCCCACTTCTGGTCATCGCCACTCCCCTTCCCGGCCAGCTCCCTGCTGCCCCCTGGGCATGGCGCACATGGGGTGGAATAGCTGTGCCCTGCTAGAGCCGGGAGAGAATTGACCCTATCCCTCCTGGAAACCAGGACAGTTTCAAACAATGAAATAATTTAGGAGATAGAAGGTATTCTTTAATACATAATTTGTTTTATTTTTTGGTTTATTAATTTATTCTTCCAGAATTCTTGTGCTGTCTACTCTTTGTTCAAATTCTAGCTGACATCTAAGGAGATTAACCGCTACTTCCTATGTAAAAGTAATGTTATCATTATGCTGATCTTATTCTTCTACTTTTGGAAGACAAACTGGATCTTCTTGCTGTCCTTAGGAATGTTTCCAATATGTCTATAAGAAGGATATAATAATGTATAATGGGTTATCCCTGGCTAGCAACCAAAGAAGCACTTACCTATTTGCTCACCCTCCTTCTCAGCAGGACAGTGGCGGAAAGAGGAAGAACAAGAGTGAGAAAACTTATGGGTCAAGATAAAGACAGAGAGGTCACTTATCAGTTGCCATGATGGTTAAACCAGATTCAACTTGGGAAAATTAATTTATTGATAAAATTTTAATTACTGAGTAGAGCAGTGAGAAACAAAACCAAAATAATACATTTGCATGCTTAAAGAAAATATCTTTTTTCCCCTTTTTCCCAGGCTCAGCTTCACTCCCATGCCCATCTCCACTCCCAGCACCTCTGCTTACCCCACAATTATCACTGCAGATAATGCTCTGTCCCTTCAGTGAGGCAACAAGCAGCACAGGGGTGGACAATGTGATCAGGACTAGTGGTTTCTCTCTGCTGCTCCTTCCTTCTCTCCCTATTCTTCTGCTCCAGTGCAAGTCCTGCATCGGCTACAGTCCCTTCAGTGAGTACCTGCTCCAGTGTGTTTTCTCCATGGGCTACAGTCCCTCTGTGGCGTTGGGGTGAAGAGTGGTCTGCTTTGCCATGAGGCACTTGCCCTTCCCATGACATTGGTGTTACCTCTGCTGTTTCTCACTCTTTTTGTTCCCTCTTCCTCCTCTCTTTTTCCACTGTTTTCTGACCTTAAATATGCTTTCACAGAGGCACCACTAGTGTGGCGCATGGGCTCTGTTGTGTCCTGGGGTGTGTCTGTTGCAGCGCCATCTGTACCTGTGTGTAGCATGGGGCGACCTTCACAAAGGCCACCCCTGCAGCAAACACCTTGACGATTATGCCCTGTGCAAACATCTTTAAAAAAAAAAAATGCTTAGGAGGAAGGTATGTGTATACAAAGTATGTTCTAAAACTCTTCCCTAAGGCTGTAAAGGAAACAGAGTAAGTTTCTCCTGCTTTTCAGATGAGTACTATAACCACTAGCCTGAGGGGAAATGAGTGTTCTGCTTTCAGATGTATTTTTAAAGTGTTGCATTTCCAATATGCAATCATTCTTCCAAAGACTATTTTTAGTAGAGGGTTCGTTGCTGTGAATCCTGAATTAAAGACAGTAGCAAAGTGCCTCATCTTGGCTGCAGTTTAAGACAGATTCCTGTTAACAGCGTTTCCAATTAGTGATAGACAAGATTTATTAGGTAGGGTTCATACCATAGTAACTATAGAAATGTTAGCAAAACTCTAAAGTGCTTCTCTCAGAAGTGGCTCAAGAGAGAAGGTAGAAATATCTTTCCAGACTGCAGTCAGTTCCTAGATTGTTCTGATCGTGCAAAAACTTACATGTTGAAGAAAACCAGACTTTCTGAGACTAGCATTTTCCCATTTAATTTTTAGTCTGTAGCCCATTGAAGGAAATTCAACTTTTTTTCATTAAGTTAATGAAATAGCTGCAGCTTGCATAAAATGTTTTGATTTCTGGTTTATTTCTTTGTCTCTTCCAAGGCCAAAAATGTATCTTCTAAAAGTGCTGAGCCTTTTGTATTATTTTAAGAAGTGGTACTTGTGCTCATCATGCTTAGACTTTTGTTTAACATGGACATATTGACAATGCCCTACTTAGCCAGACCACTCATCTATCTAGCAGAGTATTCTGTGTCCAGAAGTAACACAGGGATTCTGTTGCCCTCACGTTCTACCAGCATCAACAACTGTCGTGTTAGGGATATTTGAGGGACTGTCAGTGACTAATCCTTTTTGTATGCCTGCTGTCCAGTAATCAAATTCATATGTCAACCTGCTGATAGTGTCTGACTCCACACGCTTTTGTCTCTGCAAATTCTACTGCCTGCTATGTAAAGGATTATTTTTCTTTACCTCTTTTACCTTTTTTCATCTGATCCTCTACTACTTTTATCAAGGACCTGCTAGGTTTTTTACGTGAGCAGCAGCTATGCATAAATTGCTTGTTGTCTTCATGATTTTGTAAACATTGATCAGCATAGGAGGCTTATCCATATTGGTCTCGTGCAGCAGCTGCTCCATGCATTTGATCTCCTTCTCTGATTCTAGTATACTCTTCAGAGATGCAAAACCTAGAACTGCGTGCAGCGTTCATAATGTCGGTTCACATTTTTATATGGTGGTATATAAGTTTTCATATGGTAACAAGATGGTAAGTTTTGGGTTTTTACTCAATATGCCCCGAATCAAATATTTTCTGTTTGAAATCCTTTTTCAACACAGAAACCGTGTTTTATGTTTCTAAAAGCATAATTACCAAATTTGCTCCATATTATTCCATAAATGAGTTTATATAAGAGACTTATGTGTTTACAAGACGTTCAGAAATATATATTGATGTGTTTCAGTACAGTGCAACTGAAAGCAGAACACACAGAACAAGAATTAGTTTCTCACATTATGTTGGTGAATATGATCCCAGTCAGTGTCTCAGGTGACCTGTTATATTGTTCTATTTGTTTTCTTCAATTAGTGAATTAGACTTGTCTGTTAGGTATAAAAACAGAAACAAATCAGTGGTCTTCCACTATATATATTTCTTCAATCTAAGGTCCATTGACATAATCATTGAAAAAAGCAGCATTTTCAAGGTAAAAATAATTGCAGGTAGAAGTTAACAGAGATGTTGTGATGATCTTTGTTTACTGATGCCACTGTTTATATTTGGTGAAGGGTAAATCTCTATTTAGGTATGAGATGTGGCAAGGTTAGACTGCTTTAGAGATAATATGTGGAGAGAATAACTCATGGAGTTTAAAAAAAAATAATTGAAAGAAAGGTCTGGCCAAACTATGTTCAAATAAGATGTCCTGTAGATGTGTTACGAGAAAGGTTGTTTGCCATGGGTATCAGGGACTGTGGTTCACAATGAGCTATGAAATCTTTATAGATCAATTGAACAAAGATATCATTAATTTGCATAGCAGATATTAAATGAAGTTCTATTTTGAATATAACTTTTTAAAACCTGATTGTATTATGTGTAGTTTTCTCTGTACCGCTGAATTTTAGATGACTTTATTTGTTTTCTCAGTTTTGCTATTTTTCATTAGGCAGCCGATACATGTGACACTTGTTCATGTATTTGTGCCATAAGTAACAAAACGGGTCTCTGTAATCCAGTAGCCCCTTCTTTTAGAGGGGAGAACTCATTAGGTTGTAGAGTGTTGTCTATAGCGCTCAATGTATAAACTGAAAGCCTCACTGTTATGAACAGCAGTATGGAACAAAATTTCAGTAGTGATCCATAAGAGACTGTATGGCCAATCTGACTTCAACTCTGTCACTGACCATGGGATTTTGAACACTGAAGTTTTTAATAAGAAACAAGTTTCCAATAAGTAGCTGCACTACAGTGTTCTTTACTCTCATTTACTCTATTACTGTTACTATTCCAGTACTTGATAGGTCAGCCTTTTGGGGAGGTTTTTGGAACTTATTCTGCTTACTCTAAAATCTCATCTAATTTTACTTACAGATAAATAATTGGCAATTTTGAGCACCTGGTAATATGAAAGTAGTTGTGAATAAGGCTTTCAGCTGGCATTCTTTGTTCATTTTAAAATAACTATAAATGAAAAAGATGACAGACTTGTAATGCTGGCAAAACTTGGAGTTATAGTTTGGATACTTCTCTGTGAATTAGTTTGCACAAGCAGAATATAGTAGTACAGTAATTATGCATTACAGACCTACATTTTGTTGTTCATTTGTGGAAAGTAAATGAAGATTTATCAAAAATTCCAATCAGTTTAAAAAAAAAGAAACATAGTGAAGGGAAATATTATAAGGCACACAGAATCTGAAGGTCATTTAAAAGATGGTGGAATCAGGGAATATTTTTTAGGTTGTGTTTAGAAAATAAAAAAATAATGGGATCAGAAATCAGTGGATAAAAATTAGTACATTGGAAGTTACCTTTCTGATGAAAAAAGAGTAAATAAAATGGCTGTTGCGTTCTTTGCCACTTCTGAGGTACTGTTGTGGTTGTTCTATGAAATTATGTTTGGGTCCCTTCTGCAGAAGATGACATCTGCATGGATTGTCTGGCTTTCCTTTCTTTTCAGAATCTGTGTGCTTTGCTCATGCCCCTGCAACTTATTGTATTATTGTGGTAGATACTGTTATACCTGTAAGTCCACAGACTGTCATTATAGTGGTCTCATTGGAAGGGCTCCAGCAGAGGGTCACAAAGATGGTCAGAGGGCTGGAGCACCTCTACTATGAAAACAGGCTGAGACAGTTGAGGTTATTCAGCCTCGGGAAGAGAAGGCTCCGGGGAGACCTTATAGCACCTTCCAGTATCTAAAGAGCCCCTGCAGGAGAAATGGGGAGGCACACTTGATTGGGGAGTATAGTGATAGGACAAGGAGCAGTGATTTTAAACTGAAAGAGGAGAGATTTGGATTAGATATCAGGAAGAAATTCTTTAGTGTGAGGGTGGTGAGACACTGGAACAGGTTGCCCAGGGAAGCTGTCGTTGTCCCTTCCCTGGAGATGTTTAAGGCCAGGCTGAATGTGGCTTTAAGCAACCTGCTCTAGTGGGAAGTGGCTCTGCCCATGGTAGGGGGGAGTTGAAACTAGATGACCTTGAGGTCCCTTCTGACCTGAACCATTCTATGATTCTATTCTTCCACACATATTTGAATCCCTGTAGCTCTTTATTTCCTTGATGTTCCTTCCTTTCTTTGCTCATTTTTTCTCAATATCCCTTTTTCTTTCTCATTCTTCAGTTGATCATAAAACCAACAGAACTGCCTAGCAAAAATCATTAGAAGGCAAATACTCTAACTATATTTGCTGGAGTACAACAGGTACACAGTGGCCTAAGACGACAAAAAGACTTGTTTTAATTCTGTGCATTAATCAAGGCAGGAAAAGTCGTGATTATTCACAATTCAAAATTTAGCAACAGAATGCGTCTTCCCCCCTTCCTTCCCGCAGTGGAGAACATGATTTAAATAAAAGTATCTTTTCAGAAATAACTTCTTATTCAGTTTCTCAAAACTGAAATTGATGTTTCAATAAGTTTCAACATTACCAGTGAATTTTCTACTCTTTGCTATGAAATTCAGAACCCCAAGTGTCATATAAGCCTAAGGCACTGCAATGTTATAAGTGATGGATTTTCGTGTCTATGTGGGGCCTTTAACATATATTTTGGAGATTTATGTAATGTTTTTGACTGGACTGATATAGTTGTATCTGTTTATTCCAGATTTCTGTTCTTTTTCATTTGTGAATAAAATATGTAGAAGGCTGTTAAGCCTCACAGTTCCAATTTTAGCAGAATTAAAATTGGCTTACTCAAGTTCAAGTTCTTTATAGATTGATTCGGCTTCATTGACGTACCAGGCAGAGTGCCAACTTCTGTCAGCAGAGAATTTTTCCTCAGTTAAGGTTCTATCAGCTGGTTGTATTCTGCCCTTTTCCCTGTGCCTTTTCTAAATACTCGTTCATTATGTGATCATGGAACATTATGTTACCTAGCTTAGATTAATGTATTAATAACAAGGAATCATCCTTTTCCTTGACTGCAGATGTCCATAGACGTGCTTTGTTTCTGTATATTTGTAGTCGTTTGAATGATGAAACAACCCTAGAGTGAAGTTAGGTATTTCAGATAGCAATAAAGTTGATATTTTCTTATCTGAATCAGCTTCAGTAATACACTAGTATTGTACCAGTTCCTGAGTATGCTTGCCTTTATTTTTCATGTCTACTTTGTTCGACTTCTGATTTTGACTTGATGGTGGTTTGAAACCTGCTATTAACCTTTCCCTGTTGGTTATTTATTCTGTTCCTTCCAGATGATCTAGTGTGTGAGGAACAGAGAGAGTCAGAGGCTTGAATTCTCTTAAAGATCTGTGTTCTTCACATTGCAATCAGTATAAAGCTGCTCTTTCTGTGACCTTTCTTCCTTTATTACAGTGTGTTCTACTTCTCGGCAAGGTAGAAAGATACCATTGCAATGGGACATGCTTAATTTGGCTTTGCTTTTATAGCCTGTCATCCATATATGCAAAGCTTCTTGAACTTCAGTTTCCAAATTTTCTTGTCTCTAACAATCTGCTTTGCTACATCTGTGCTTGCTCAATAGCTATGAATTAAGGCATGCTGGTCAAAGCTCTGATGCTGTTTTAATATTTCCCCTACATACAATTCTTTCTCAGTCTCACCATTGCTTTCATGGTACACCTCAAGGCTGATTTGGATTGCTTGAAAAGCCTTCAAAGACAACAGTTAAATATTAGCAATTTATATGAACAAAACCTTCTAATAGCTTTGCTAGACATTTTGAAATATCTGTTTTGAAAACAATGGAGGCAAAACATGTCCGTAAAGATTCAATGCCAAAAGAATAAACAGTAGGCTCGTACAGAGATCTTTTGGAAAAAATCTGAAATGTATTTATTTTCTCTTGTAGAGATCCTATAGCAACACTTAGAGACTGATGAAAGAATGGCAAAAAGCAAACTTGAAATGAAAACTTATAAACATTTCATTCCAAATGAATGAAAACTAGAAAACCTTAAGAATTATATAATCAAGAAGATGTAGAAGTGAAAAAAAAAAAAAAAATCTTCATTTTAGGCATCCTTATACAAACACTTTCGAACTCAAAATAGAAGTGACTGGAAAATACCAAAGTTCTGCTTCTGGTTTATGTGATCATTATTCACAACTGTAGACAGTATTACCTGCAGTCAGCCATTCTCCTTATTTCTAAGTAATTGCTGGCTGTCCTGTACAAAACCTATGTCTTTTTTCCTCCAGCTTCCCCACATCAGCAGAATATGGAAAGAGTTACTATGCTTCGATAAGCTGCCTAATGTTTTCTGCAGCAATTACTGCAGGAGGGAAAAAAGACACACACAAAAAAAACCCAAGCCAGTCAGTAATCTTCTATAGGACTTGCAGAGTCAAGATTTGGTATCATGCTGTCAGTAAGTAGTATGTCATCACGAATCAATACCTTGTCAAAGCTATCCAAAACCTTAGAATCAATTAATATACACGGATAACAGAATATAAATCAGGTTACTGGATTTTCAGCACTCTTATTTAGTAGTGTGTTCATTGTCACTGGAGATGCAAGTGTACTCTTACTGTCCACAACAGAGGACTTTTTAATGAGAACAGCTACCAAACAAAATAGAGAACTATTAAGTTGTTAGCAAAGTTAGGTTTTACATAGGCAGAGCCTGATGGCATTCTTCCTATGGTGCATAAACATCTAACTGAAATAACGTCTGGGCCACTAGCAACTATCTCTGAGAGGTTTTACAGGACAAAAGGAGGGTCCCAGGAGAGTGATGATGGGGATACGTAAATTACTAGCTTGGAAAGGAAGAGAGGCTGTGGAAATGTTAGGCTTGTTAGCCTCACTTTTCTAACAAGAAAGGTTCCAAAGCAAACTGAGAAACATTAAGTTTGCAAGCATCTTGAAGGGAGTAAGTTCAAGCTGATAAGAAACAGCCATGGCTGTTAGTCACCGTAGAACTGGCTCAGTGAATAGCAAAAGCAGAAGATTCAATAGTTCTAATTTAACAAGTCCTGCTGAATTCTTCAAACATTCAGAAAGTTGTTATAAACTGACAGTGATCAATTCTACCCTGAGGTAGGAAAGGAAGAACAATCAAACTAATTTGAACACCCTGCATCTGTGTTCAGGTTGATAGCAGGATAATTGTTTCCACTTACAAAGCCAGATTTTTTCCCTTGCTTAACAAAGGCTGCAGAGATTTTCAAGAATTGATAGACAGAGATCTTTCAGAAATAGTATTAGGAGTCAGTCCTGCAGTATAATCGGGAAGCAGATTATATGACTCATATGCTTTCACAGTGTTATATCTCTACCTCCAAAAGAAATTATTTTTGCATTGTCAGGCCTCACTATTCCCATCCTCAGTTTTCAAATTGATGGTTGCGAAGGAAAATTAAGTATTTCATTGCCAAGTACATCTTATAGAAAATAATCAGTTGTGAGAGGAATAAAACAATAAAACTTTCTTGTAAGCTCTGTTGAATAAACTAGAAAGTTGAGAGAGATCAAGTATTGAATGTATGTAGCCCACAGGTCTGTTTATCAGCACTTCACTTTGGAGAACATTGGCAAGAGCGATATCCCCTCTTATTTTGTTCTTGTCCCATTTCTGCCTGTCTGCCCCAAAAATTTAATGTGTTGAACAGCCCATCTCCCGAAGAGTGGAAGAATGATACAGCCTAGAATGGGATGACAAGTTACATGCTGAGCTTCCTCCCGATGAAAAGAATATCTGATGTAAACTCATTTTCATCCACTTTGAACTCATGTTAAAGGGTAATGTGAGGACACATTGCATACAGAGTTGTTACAGAAGGCAAAAAGAGATAGAGAGATTTAAAAAGTTCCTAAAACAGATAAATGCAACACAATAAATAATGGAGTTTCAATCATAAAATAGTCATTGTGAGTCCCAAGCAAATAAGGGGCCTGTAAAACTCTGGGGATCTGCATCTGCAGACCTTTTGTGGATATGTACTGTTTGCAGTTCCTAATTGTATTAGCATCGTTAGCATCCATTGTGCAGACATGCAGCTTGGCCTAAAGCACTTTGTAGGGCATTCTGGTCATTAAATACATCCCTCTGAGTGCACAGCTTTCTTGAGCTTTTTACTTCTATGAAAAACTAAGGTGTCCAACATTGCTGATCTTATCTGTCTGCAAAATACAAGGTTTATAGTAAAGGAGAAGTTTATACAGTAGGGTTTAAGATCAACATTCAAGTTACAGAATTGAAAGCAAAAGGTTACAAGTAAAACTAACATTATACTGTGGATTCTAGTTGTTTAATCTGCATCCCAGGTGAAAAAAAAAATAATCTAGGATATTGAGGTTAGCTCCATCAGAAATGCTGGAGAAACACGTATGCTTCAAGGCAACACTGATGACGTAAAAAAACCTGGAAGGCCTATCTACCTAGCTCTGCATGGTCTGGGTTTGTGGTAGCTCTAGAGAGCTCCTTATTTTCTGTATTTGTTCTTCAGTTCTGTCTTAAGCTTTCAGAGTGTACTACTTCATTTTTATCTTTAGCAGTCCTGCCAGTCTCCTCAGTGGTAGTTACCTTTTTTCAGGCTCTTTTTTGCCTTCCACATCATCTGATGTAGTTTTAATTACTAAGATTTCCATTATATTTGGATTTGAAGGGTGGAGCTGTAAAATTAAAATTGTTCTCTAAGACAACTTAGGTGTTCAGAAGCTCTCACCCCTACTCATGTTCATGTGTGTGAGACACCTTTGTAAGTGCCTTGATGACTGCTGCTCTGCTACTCTCCCTGCAGCCTGGAATATCCATTTCACACTACAGACTTAAGCGGCAGCTGCCATTTTAGTCATTACGCATCAGGTGTGTTTAATTTATTACTTAAAAAACTATGGTGTTACCAGCTGTCAGTGGAGAATGGTAGCAATATATCTATTAGCAAGTTGTCTTGCTTGGACCTGACTGTAGGAACAGCTCATTTCTTCTCCATGTGTTACAGAGGGTCCTTCACTGTGTGCTCATCTCTAAGCATTGAATTCTATTTGTTACTGTTGAATTTTATTAAGTAGAAATCATTACAATTAAAATAACTATTCAAGTCACTCTTCAGCAAAATGTGTATTAGCAGAATCAATCTTGTAACTAATTAACCACTGGAGAACATTAGTGTTGTATGAAATTTTTGCTTGTTTTCTTTGTACTTTGAAAAGCAGACACAGCAGTTTCAGGTGCATGCAAGTTTTGTCTGCTCTATGATCAATTATGTTGGATGAAATGGATAGACTAAAATAAAAAGTTCTCAAATTATAAGATATAACATTAAAAAAGCATAAAAAGGAAAATACTGAGGCATAAAAAGACAGATGGAGAAAGAGAAAATGAAAAATAAATTGTATGGATTCCAGCTGGCTATTATAACACCTCCTAATAGGTAAGGAAAAGTTTCTTAGATTACAATACGTTTTTTATAAAAAGAAACATGAGAATATTATGTAACAGATCTAAACGTGTATCTCCAATATGAATAAATACAGTTTTAATTTTTAGAAGCCATTTTGTGCTTTGATTTTTGGTATTTCGATGGTCACAGTTCGGATTTTAATTTTTGAGAAATTTTATACCTGGTAATGTATCATGCCACTATTATTTTTGTTAGATTTTGTTTGCTTTATAAATAAAGGTCAAATTCTAAGGCAGTATTTGAATTAAAAAGTGTCCCAACAGTAGAAGCAACGTTGCAATGATAGATGTGCTACAATTCACTGAAATTCCTGATTTCTTGTTGTTATATCGTTATATAAGAACAGATTATTTTTTTAGGCAACAGATAGTCTTGTATCTTTATACACATGCCTTAATTCCTTTACAGATTAAAAAGCAGCTACTCTAAATTAATGACTATATTGCATTTTATGATAGGAAAACTAATATCACTTAGTAGTTAATTAGCCGTTCATTTTAAAGATAGTGATTCAGGAGACTTCTCTAAACCTCTCACAATACCAAAAAAATAATGACAAACTAACTGTTTTTAAAGTGTTCTTAAATTGTAGATGATCATAGAATAGTGAGAATGGGAAATAAACAAAATTGCAGGCATGATATTCCTCTATGTTTCAAAGCGTCTTTTGTTTTCTGACATTGCAGTAACAGTGCTTGCAAAGTAATTGCACCATGACAGGAATAAGTCACCTATTAATTTCTGATACCTGTTACCACATTAGCTAAGTAAGTCACCGTGTATAATGCAATTTATCTTAATAAATTTTTGGTCTTAGTATGTTTAGACTCCTTAACCTAAAGGATAGTCCTGACTCCAGCAAGGAGATTTCCTCTGCTGAGATTCTCAATATCTGTAGGTATACTCAGATCACTGCTAGTGTTAGATGAAATCTCAGAATCTTTGTATAAGGTGGATGACTGTTGTGATGCTCTCTTTTATGCAGTAATGTCTGACTAAAGTAGTATAATTCAGGCAAGAGCATTTTCTTTGTGAATAAATTGCTGAGTCCTAGGAACTTGCCTAACTTCTATCTCATTTAGCAGGTGTCTTCCAAACCACTGCATTCAGCAGCTGGACTTTGTCCTCTGTTACAAGAGACTGTTTGTAGGGCTCTTCTCTTTCACAAGCAGCCTCACTTTTCTTTTTCCCATTTACTTTTTAATATAATGAGAATAAGATTTATTCTGCTCTTGATAAATGATTAAGAAAATGTTTCTAAGTGGCTGCTAGTAGTGTATAAAGTTGAAAGGTACTTTGATCCTTTTGTCTTTCATTATTGTGAGAGAAGAGCAGTTACAATAGTTTTGTGCATCATCATAGTTCCTGTTCTAAATAAACAGTCATTCCCCAAGAGTAGTACCAAAAATTATATTACTGGCTATTGCTTGATGTAGATTGATTTAATGTGGCAAAGGATCACAGTATCCTAAGTTGTCATATCTTGGTGAGACAACAGAAGCATCACTCCTTTAGTAGTAAGACTGCAGTGTTTTGTACATTCTTTCCAGCAGCGTTCCACAAATTTTGATGAGCATGTTGTCATCCTCACTAGCTGGTGATGGCTTGTGTCTTTGTCTGATAGAAAATAGAATTTGATTGCAGCAAGGATAAGAGCAGAACTTCTTGGTCTTTAAACTAAGTTTTGATTCCTGATAGAGCCAGTGAATGAAAAAGGAATATGGAAGCAAAAATACACTTCCCCAATGTATCTTTAGGATCTTACATATCTTTATCATGTATTCTACAGGAAAAATTATTATTTCTGGAGTTGTTTTTCTTTCCCATGCCTATTTTTAATGCAGGAATACTTTTGAAGCCTCTTTTGGCTGTACTTCAAAGAAGGTGGCAGCATTGCCTAGAAGAAAGTAAGGAAATCTGAGAATTCAGGGCTTTTACATATAATCATGTCTTCACCAGTAACTCATAGGGTACTTGAGTTACTTGAGTGAAGAACTGACTTCTGTATGTGCCTGATCAAGTAGTCAGGCAGTTTATAGGATTAGACTGAGCTCTTAGCTTCAATTTTTTTTCTCAAGTTTTGAGGGGAAAAAATGCTTTACTGCAGTGCTGATGGAATTACTTAATTAATAGTCTGTAATTTGTCAAGGACAGTAGGCTTATGGCTGCAATTCAAATCTTCTACCTTCACTTAAAGGTAAAACTTTGATGAGAAATCCAGTCTCACACTGTCTGTTTATCTCACTATAGAAAGAAGCTTTTTGTTACTTCTGAGATACCACCTGTCTCTACTATGGAGTAGTATAACTGAACGGGTAAAGCATCTTTAGAAACAAATGTAAGATTAAGAAAAACTCACAGAAAAACACCATGTGTTAAGTGTTGCTAAAGATAATACATTCAGTATTAAATTGAAATGATGGAAAACCAGATGAAATACAAAAACTAAAATGCACAGTGATGAAAAACATTAAGATTGTAGATGTCATGCAGCAGTGAAACTCTCTGAGGGGTCGAAGGGGTCAGGTGCAAAAAGCTATTCAGAACCTGAGAATTTTAACTTTGTATTCTCAGGAAGGTAGTGATTAGCAAAAAGAAGTTAATGAATGGTTCATTCAAGATTAACAGAGAGAGAATATATTGCATCTATCACCAATTGTCAATGATTTACGCCATTTTTTCCCCTTTTTTTGATGTTATAAAATGTTTTGGATCAGTTTGTGTACTTATGTCTAATTTAATCGTACAAAAGTGCCAATCACTTTTGTAGTCTGTCCAGTGTACAAAAATTGATGTACCTAGTGTGTCCACAAAGCTTTTCCAGTGAAAATTTTGTTGTCCTTGATTACATCTCATGGTGGTTTTTTCCTTTACTACCCAAATAAGTCAGTTTTAAAGTTTCAGAACAATTCAGGTGAAATTCAGATAGCCAAACAGCAAGCTCAGGATTGTTCTTCATTGTACTATGGTGACAAAACTTCAGTTCGCAAAGTCAGAAACTTTCATTTGTTTGGAAGGCACCCAGTGTGATTGGCAGATGAAATCACATTTGAAGGAGTCCTTTGAGCTTTGTTCTCTAATCGTTATAATCTACTCATGAATTCCTTGTCCTCTTATTCCTAGTAATAGTACAAAGCTACACTGAAGGTCAACAGACACTGCCAAGAAAACTTTAGAATTGATTTTGATAAATGTTACTGTAGCTATATATCCCTCATACTTATATTCCTCTCTAAAACCCTACTGTGGGACCAGTTACAGTCATAAAAATCTATCTCAAGCATATTGTATGATTATTTTGCACTTTCTATAGCCTTTGCTGAGGGGAGCTTATTCTTTGCCCTTGCTTAAAATTGCAGTTCTCAGTCAGGCAGAGATTTCTTTGTTGGATTTTGTTCATGTGATGCTTGTCATAGAGTGTTTATTAGCTGGGGTTTTTTATTATTTTGTGTAAGAATTCTGATTTTCTTTCAGGTTTTCCTTTGTAATTTTGATATGACCTTCAAGGAGGACATACACAGATGAGGCAGCATCTACAACAATAGCAGTTGTTGAGAGATTGCTAAATAGAGATTGTTGTCAAACGATTTTCCTTTGTAAAATCTGATAACAATATAACTCCAGAATTATAGTATTTTAATCACCAGAAACATTTATATTCAGTATATAACAACAGACGGCTAAAAATGCTGAAAATACAAATAAATTAAGTTTCTCATAGGTATACGCTTAAGTCTTGTGAAAAATAAAGGGATTTGGGGATATTTGGGAAAGATTTATCTTGTATACTACATTTTATCTTATCACAGATCATAAAAACTACCTATAGTTCCCAATTTCAGATAATCTGAGACCCATATGTATTACTAGAACACTTGAAAAGTCATTTATGTTAAGGTCTAGGATTCTTAAAGCATTAGAGTTTTGTTGCAAGATTGTAAAATAAGATATAAATTCCTTTTTTTTTTTTTTAATATGTTATAGGTTTTTTTCTTAAAAAAATAATAATATATATATATATTTAAAGGAGCTAATGTCTGTTGTGTTCTTTATATATTTCAAAGAGAATATTTTGATATGTAACCATTTAAGGAAAAACTGCCACAATGGTTATAACAAGCTTTTTACTTTGTGGCATGAGTGTATAAAAATATTTTTTAAAAAATTAGAAGCACATTTTATTATCCATGTATACAGTTTTTATCCAATAGCTGCTGTTGGAAAAAAGTTTTCAGTTGAACTATTTCCTTTCTGCATATAATAGAAACATTTCAGTCGTGGGCAATTGAAGTAGTGAGAAAAAAGAAGTTTATTCAGCTGGAGTATCCTAGCAACTGAGAAATATCAAGATTTTAGGCTGATATAAGAAAGAAGTGACACTGGTTTAGACACCTATTAGAGATTTTGAATGTATTATAAATTTATTCTCCATTCGTTTGCATTTTTATTGTTTAACTTGTTGCAAGGAAATCCTTCTTTTCTTTGAATTGTGCATTATGAGATACTTTTATTGGTGTAGAAAAATGTTTTTTTAGCTCATAAATGCGTATCTTTCCTCATTCTGAATTATACATTCTTCTAAAGTATCTTATCTTAAGCAAATGGAATTACTGAGAAAATAAACATCAAGTCATGACAACAGGTATTTCTGTATCCTGAACTTTTCTTTACGGTCAAATAACTGGTCACAAAGATTTTCTGAGAGGAAGGATGAATCACAGTTTTAGAATTACTTAGAAGTGATTGAAATAGGCACCAGTAAGAACAGTAAACTAATTTAAAATTAAGAAGTATTGAATGACTACATTTAGTTGTACGTTTTCCATGTCAGTTTCCTCCCTTTTGGGCCTCGTTAAATACTGTTGAAGAAATTATTGGTTTCCTTATAAAATCAAAGGCAAGTTTCTTATTGATTTAGATGGGTGTTAGACTGTGTTGGTACTTGTGTTTGTATTTCTGTGTCTTCATGAAGCAGATCCAAAAACTAGTCTATACTCAGCCATTCCAATTTACAGGTATGTTTTAGATTCTAGGATGTGATTCAGGGTAAATATTTCTATGAGATTCAATAGCCACCAGGTCTTTTTCATTGACTCATTGGTTTTTTAAATTTGTTCAGCCCAGACAAAATAGAGTTTAAAAGAAAAAGACAGTTCAGACAATCTGTTTTTTTCAGCTGCCTTCAACAAATAATGCTTTCTTCTACTATTTTCTTTTGATTTCATTTAATAATAGAAGTTAAATGTTTAAAATACATTCATTTAATTGCGTCAATCTTAAGAAAGACCCATGAAAGCATACAAACCATAAAAGTAATCAACAATCTAAATACTTTCAGTGCCTATTGACAATTATGGTAAATATTTATATATAAGGGAAAAATAGTTATTACAATCTCTTTTGTTTTTACACCAACCACTTTAGGTTCCAGTTTGTGAAAGAAAATATATACATCATTATCTCACTGTTTTAAAAATTATTCTAGGGATTATCCGTGTAGCGTTGAATGCAACTTTTGTATGGTCCAAACTCATATAAGGATACCTTGAAGCAAAGACTATTTTCATAGCACATTACATAATAGACTAGGTGTGAAATTAGTTTTATGGTGAATGGATACCCTGAAGGTTGCTAGTCTTTTATTATGTAGAACTTCTCTTGTATAGCTACATTAGTACTATTTTCATAGATAATAAAGTACACTTCAATGAATGAATTATTCTTAAAATATAGTGAGAAGTTCATAAATATCTCCTCAGCTATTTTCACACCATTATATTCATAATAATTTTGAAATATGCAAAATTTCCTTTGTTTACAAATATTAAGGTTCAACAAAAAAAAAAGAAAAATCTTTTGTTCAAGTTGATGTTTCACATTTGTATCAATTCTATGGTTAAAATTCCTCAATGTCTCTCTGGTATACCATTTTAGTTAAAAGGGATTAGGGAGAGTTTTCCAATGTTGTTCTAATTTTATAGAGTTTTTCTTATGTTATGGGATGCAATTAGTACCACTGCAAAGCTTCTGAATGTATATTTCTAATCTTCTCAATCCCAAGAGAAATTATATTGCTGTCTATGTTGTTATGTAAAGCTGAATTTCAGTTGTAGACACACACAAGAAGCCACCTCTGTGCTGTTTCAAGTTATTTAAACTGGACATATAGGTATAAGGTAGTTTCAGAGAATATTATTTAAT
The DNA here is from genome assembly GCA_013400375.1 of Thinocorus orbignyianus. NCBI lineage: Eukaryota > Metazoa > Chordata > Aves > Ciconiiformes > Thinocoridae > Thinocorus > Thinocorus orbignyianus. The sequence continues at coordinate 73,908 of VXBW01007901.1, read as the reverse complement.
CTGAATGTTCTGATAACACAGCATGAAAAACTGGAAAAGCTCAAAACAAGCAGAATGTTCATTTCCAGGCAAATTAGCATCAATTTCCTAATTCGTGAAGTTGCTTTTTGCTGGAAAATGTCTATTTGCTAGGACAGAATAATTTCTTATAAATACACTAATTTTGGTCTAACTTTCTTAGCTCTAGTAGTATAAACCTGTAACAAATCCACTAGTTCAGTAATTGGAAATTAATCCGTTATATAGGAGACATAATGGTTTTTTTTCTTCACCTGACTCACATTTAGGTTTTAAACCATAGCTCATCCAGGCATCTTCTGTCACTGTTTTATGCACCTCTTTCACTTCTGATACTACACCAGCAGAACTGCTCTCTAGCCACAGTAGCCACACCCTGTAGTGGTTAATCCCTGTAATTAAACCCTGTAATGGAATGGATTCAGATCACTTATGTATATAAACAATATATACATGTGTGTATATGTATGTATTTTCCTGATGTAGATGTCTGTATGACTACAGCATTAGTTGTGCTGACGGCTGAACACCCCAGAGAGTGAGGTGGACTGGCAAGGTGAGCAATGCTGCAGTTGGCACAGGAGCTAAAAGGAATGCTTGCAAGCTAGTCCTTCTAGTCTCAGTGGTTTTAGGCATTGGACTGTTCTGTTGATGGCACTTGAAATGGTTTGATACTGCAGTAATGGGAACACTTAAAATCTCAAATTCAACAGCTAGACAATCATTTCTCATTGATTTTTGTTATATGTTTTAGCTCCTTGACCTAGATTTATATCCAATTTCCAAGTGATGTCAATGCAAATTCTGTCTGAATATTACGCAGAGAATATGTACTCAGCATTTTAGAATTTTTCAGTATGGGTAGGTAGCTAGACAGTAAGTTTGCCTTAGCAGTTGCAAAATAGGTTGTAGATAATAACTATAAACCATAACCATTTCTATTTAGGCCATGTAATATCCTACAAAGGTGCTGGTTGAGTGGTTTCATGACATGTCTAATCTTTAATCGAAATATTTGTTGTTAATTTGAGAGCATTTCTTGCTATAAGGTATTTCATACTCTTTCAGTAATTTCCCTGTACTGACATAAATCTGGTTATAGGTAAGTCCTGCAGAAAGTCCTCTGGGGAAGACTGAAGCAGTCAAAAGCAGCACTCTACCTCGAGAAAAATTACAAAAGGCAGTGCTACCCAGAAAGAAGGAGTAGTTTGGGCTTGTACACAGTCAGTGCATGCCTTTTGACAGTCTTTCGCCCAAGGACTACTGTCAAGGCTACAGTGGAAATTAAAACTGACCCTGACCAGTGGAACTCCTGAGAAAGACAGATTTGTCCTTTCTGCACTGAGACTGATTTGGAATTGAGTTGCATTTGCACTTTCCTGTACAAATTGCATGAAAATTCACCCCAGAAGATTCACCAAAAAAAAAATCTGAATTTCTCTTTTATGAAGGGACACTCATGGTGTACAGGGCATGCCAGTAAACTGGATGCATGTAAAAATAGTACTCCATATTAGCCTTTCATATGCTTTTCTCCAATGATGTTTGATCACTCTAGGTGGTGGGGAGACAGCACACCAAAAAAGGGGTTTGGACTTTTCTCTCTGTAGGAGTGTTTGTATGATACAGAGGATAATGTAAAAAAATCACAGGCCTAGATACTAACTTCAAGAAAAAAGTGCATTTTAGCTACCTTCATAGAATAAAAATAGAATTTTTAAAAAACTGTCTTGGGTAGGGCATTTGGTGAGACTATAGAATATACTATGTAGAGATGTGTTCATATGATTAAGAAGGTCTGATGACATGGGGGGAAGAGGTAGGGAAGATTATTTTCATCAACAAAAAGTTGCCTTTTGAAGGCCTAAAATCTCTAATCAGAAAAAAAAAAAAAAAAAGGGGGGGGGGAGAAAATAATCCAATTGCAAGCTTTATTTAAAGAAGAAATAAAACAAAATGTTTGCAGAGACATGTAAGTTATTTATAAAATATTTTCAGAAAAAAAAGCAGTTGTACAGATAAGAGTAATTAATTTAGAAAGTAGATGTGGTAAGCAGATAACAAAATGTCTTGTTACATTGATCTTTTTGAACAGCTGCAAAACTGCAAAAACTGTAGTGAAATTTGCAGGTTGTACTCCAAAGATGGTGGAAGCTGGGGAGAGAAATTAATACAGTCATTTTGAAGGGACTGAATAATCATTCTGCATTTTTTCTGATAGTTCAGAATGGAGATGCTAGTGATCCAGCTGCAGCCTAACTGTAAATCAGTATTGCTTGCACAGAAAAGAGCAACTTTCCAGGGTGTCTGCAAGATTTTCTAAGTATAAATCTGGAGACAAGAGATGTCATAATTTCTGTAGTGTAGGTTTCTACTGGTATGTATTTCCTTCAGTCTCATTAATTCAGGTCATAACATTGTTCTTCCTGTTTCCATCTCCAATGCATATAAGCATATCTGGAGACCCGTGCATTTTAAGAACCTACTTCCTAATAAGGAAACCTTACTAAGAACCTGGTTCAAATATGGAAATCTTATTCTCTCCTGTAACGTTGCTACATAGACATTCTAAGGGCAAGTCTTTTGCCTTTGTTTTTTGAAGAGAATAGAGTGAAAAAAATGCATAAAGAATGAAAACTTACTGAGTTTCTTTAAGGGAGGGGTAGTAAATTCTGTGTTAAATGATAGGAAAGCAACTAAATAAGACAGGTGATTACAGAAATTAATATGTCGTAGCACAAAACCAAAGAAGTAAAAAATCAAGGAATTCAGCATGAAGAATAATTGGGGCAAATTAAACTTCAAAGATTTATACATAACTCAGTTCTTGGGGAAAAAAAAGTTTTGGTACAGGTAAAGGTTCGTAAATGTTCTTTGGTAATTTATAGTATCTCATTCAAAACTTCTGGTATGCTTTGAAAAAATAGAACAAGGAATTCTTTTCTTTCTTTGACAATGGCTGATGTTGGAATTTCCTATTCATAGGTGTCCTTACATGTGTAGATGCAATCTTCCTGTGCAACTTTTTCTGCATACTGAGGACTGAAATCCTATATTTCATTATCATGGTAGGAATTTTGCATGTACAAAGAAGTTATTATTACCAAAAAATACGTAATTTAGGCTAGCAATTCCATCACAAGTAAATCTCCAAGTCCTCTTATTGTCAACATATTGCACAAGTGGTATTCTAATCCCAACTAGACTTTTTAAGTGCATATGTAGTATAAATTGTTTATACACCAATATGAAATAAATAATGGCTGCTATGGTTTGAGCATTCTGGTAACTAAGATAAAACTGTTACTGCAAAGTTTTTCACCCTCTATTTATTTTTAAACTAATTCATTCTCAAACTGATTTTGTATTGCAAAGCTGAAATGATTCATTTTTATCATGAGACTATTGACCATACACTTGTGATGAGTGGCATATTTGCCACTCATTGTAAACTATTTGGAACTGGAATTACAAAAAATACTTATAGTTCATGTGTAGAGTGACAGTATTAAAAAGGAAATTCAGTATATTTGAAAGAAGTTTTATTTAGTAATTTGCGGTATGTATTTTACATGTAGTGGACTTTAAAGTGATAAAGAAGTTTCAAGGTTTGTTTTTTTGGGGTTGGTTTGGTATTTTGGGGGATTTTAAAATGGAAGCTACATAAAGCAATGACAATCAAACCCCTCCTGGCTGGGTTTGATTGCTTGCATTTCAGTTACCAAGTTTTCCACTGGTTATTACATGATTTTAAAATACAAGTTGTGAATTTATAAGCTTCCACTAGAAAGAAAAAACAAGCAAACAAACAAACAACACTTCATACTTTTTCAGGAAATACATTATTCTCTGAAGTATTTTTTTGAGTCAGATACCCGCATACTGTGTTCATTTCTTTGAACTTAAAACTAGATGATAAATCATTAGCTTTCTACATCAAACAGTCAATGCTTAGGATTTCTGAGCATTAGGGAAGAGTCTTACTTGCCTAATGATATCATTCTAAGGCAACTGGAAGAAGGCCGAGAACCATACCGTGGGGAAGAGACTGATGCAAACTTAACTTACAGACCCAAGCATCACTGCAGAATTCAACTTTTAAGCATTTAGTGAAACACTTAGAGTTTCTTCCAGTTGTTGACCTAAGTAATAGAAAGTTTCAGTGCATGATTCATTCTACTTTAAGTTACTTTATATAATGAATAATTAAATTATTAATAATTAAATAATTATCAAGAACAATACTACTATTACTAAACTTTATAAAATCCCGCTTTGTAGCAAATACGGGGATTTTGGCCTGAAACAGTCTAGGGATAGAAGAGAGAAAAAACGCACCAGATCTCCTAATTATCTGTTTGATAATTAGATGGTTTAATTTTCCCTACGAGATTGTTCATTGTATTTGGCTTTGAATACATGTTATTCCATTCAAAATTACTGCAGTTTTTAGAAGGGGAAAGTTTAACAAATACAAAATCTAATAATATTTGTATTTCTGTGTGTTAAATCAATAAGTCCTCAGGGAGAATTCTGTCTCTAACAGAACTGGTAATAAAATAAATTAAAAAAAAAAATAGCTGGAATTAAAGCTTTGTAATTAATTCTGTCTAACTCCTTTTCACACATAGATTGAAAACATTCATTCACATTTTAGATATGATTTTTTTATATATATAGAAAAGTGAAAAAAGAATGTTTTACTCAGAACCTTGTAAGACTTCCTGAAAGCCAGTCCAAAAGAATAAGAGGCTGATAGAAAACCCTGGCAGCTTAATGTAAATTGTAGGCACTATATACTTAGTTGTGGAGATGTACAGCTCAGCTTTTTCAAATGTTCTCTGTAATCGCCCCATAATTGGAAGTTTGATTGATCTAAACTACTGTTGGGCAACATAGTAAGTGAATATTGTGCCCCTGCCCTCTCTACTTGATAAACAGAGGAGCAACTAGAAAGCCTCATTCACTGATTGCAGTAATGTATCAGTGTGACTGTTCCTGGTTTAACCAAACAGTCAGCTGTTGCACAATCACACTGTTAGACTCCATACAGACTGCTACTGGGAAGAAACATTGGGTGCCTTCTGGGCCACTTTTGTTCTTACTTTAGTCTCATTCGGGTGCTAAAGGGTTATTCAAACTGAAACTATGTTTCTTCTTCATATATGCAGAAGTTGGAATTTGAACTAATAACATCTAATAATATCTAAGAACGCACACATATTGTGAGACAGTGAAACCGGTCATGGGAGACTGAAGATTTCGATAAAAGCATAGTGCAGAATTCTTAGTAGTGCATCAGGCATATGAGAATTGCAATCTGTAGTGGAGGAAATAATAACGATTAAGGTGACTGTTCTGCTAATAAATAATAAATCAACAAGAGAGTTCACTGGTAATAATGCTATTAAAGAGCAGAAAAAAGACACTATCTCTCTGTAAAGTAAGGATTTTACACGATGTGAACAATTTAACACACCTCTGAAGACTTCGTTGTAGTTGATCAAAGAGAATTTTATTATCAAAGGTGCTTTTTAAAGATGTAAAGGAGCAGTGAGAAAATAATCCTTATTGAGTGAGCATAAACTCAACATGTAATTCATGACCTCTAAAAGCATAAAATCCTATACTGTGGTCA
>VXBW01007901.1:39243-59384 GCA_013400375.1 Thinocorus orbignyianus | reverse complement strand
AAAAAAAAAGCCAGTTTTCACAATTGGAGGAAACACATTTGCTTTATATTCAGCTGCCACATGATGGCGTTATAGGTATCATGTCTGTGCATAAAAATCTGTTTTGGAATCCTCCAGAAGAGGTATTTAAAGCATTCTTGAGATAATCTAATTTGTAGAAAGCATGTTTTCTGCATCTTCAGCAAGGTGTTGAAACTGAGACAGACTACTACCTTCCATATTAAAGGCCATGAAGACATACACAGAGGCATTTAATAGTAAAAATTAGATATATTATGCAAGATGAGAAATCGCAAGTACGTCTTGAAGCACTCTTCTCTCATTTCACATGAGTGGTTGGCTCTGGAAGTCATGACATACACAGCTGCTTGACTACCTGATTCTATTGCTCACATATTGTCAGTCTGCTAGCCTATTGTTAGATAAGATCTGTTGAAAACACTGGAGTATTTGAAGCCAGCTGGGTCAACGACTTCAGCGTGTCTGTAAATCCATCTTTTCATGAGCAGAAAACCGTATGTCCCTAAAACTATCCCTTGTCTTTTTTGTGTTGAGGGATAATCACACAGTTTCCTTTCAAATGTGGGACTCTGTGAACAGCCTGCCACTTTAAATTCTGTTAATATTATGTTTGCCTCAAATGTATTTCTGTATGTTTGCCTGAGTTAAATGTTTTCAATGACATGGGGCTTATAACATACTAAGATTTTTAACTTCATCCAATGTATTTGAAATAACACTGAAACTTTTGGCTTTTATCAACCTTCGACATTCAAGCCATCAGTTATGCACAGTGTTCACCAGAATGTACTGCTCACCAGAATTCTATTAAATAAGATCTATAATGTGACTGTAATTGGTTAATAATATGCCTATGCAATTATCTTTTAAGTATGTATGCGTAATATTTCCAGCAAAAGGACACATTCCACTAGGTAGTTTAACTCCATTTTATTTTTTAATTTATATTTTTACCATTAAAAAAAAAAAAAATAGCTTCAGAACCCTACTCACAGTGCAATTTTGATATGCCAAATTAATTTAGAAACATGGCACCATCAAAAAATAAGGTATCTTGTTTTTTAAAGAATATTTGTGACAATGTAGTAGCAAACTACCTCCTCGTTATTCCTTACTTAATCATTATCTAAATTTCTTGTAAAATCTAAACATAAATTATGTTCTTGAGTGGGTATTTCCATTTCACATTTTCATATAGAAATGTTTTACACTCTGTATTTTATTAAAAAAAAGCATAGCTGAAGATTGGGGGAAGTCTACCTATCTAAGCTATAAAGGGTTGCTGTGTATGGTGAAATATGAAAGCCTGTGAAAGAAGGAGGGTATGGTTCTTTGTCTGAAAATAACAACAACAACAACAACAAAAAGTGCTTAAGGATCTTTCTGATTTCTCTTCCCCCAGTACCAGGTGAAACCTGTGTAACTGTGGATTGCACTTTTCCTGGAAGAGCAAGAACTTACAAGCCAAGGAAAGATCTGTCTCAGCTGTGATATACAAAGGGCTCAAAGGTGACTCCACAGCATTGGTTTTGAAAGTGCTTCCTGCTCTATTCATGTTCAAACAGGTAGAGCATTTCAGGACAACAGTAATAGATGGACAGATTTCTGCAATGCTTCTGCTTTATTTGTCCTCTGAACTTCTCTAAAGCCCATGTTTCTATTTAGTGGAGGTACCTACGTATAGCTAAATTTCATTGCCTGCATTACTGCTCTCTCCTTTTGGTTTTCTGGTTTTAGACTGGAGGGTCTAAAACAGTAGGCTGCTGTAACACATTCAATTCTAATTGCAGTGGGTCTGCTTTACAAAAAAGTCATGTTATTTTTTTCTTCTCTAGCTTTCTAACATCTACAATAAGGATTAACCCTCTCCAGTGTCACTCTGTATCTGCCTCTACAAGGACAACCTTTTGTTTAGGAGACATAAGTTGTATATGTAAGAAATACTATATATATATGTATATATATATACGTATATATGTTTCCTTTAGCCTCTCAGCCTCTTTGTTCCCTTTTTTAACTCACACAATCATGGCTCACCCTAAAATTACATCCTTCTCCTCTGCCCAAGACATTAGTAGGATATCCTTCATTGTAAATTGCGCTTTCAAGGGCCAGTTAATATAAAACTGTTTAAATCCTCAGAAGCCTGGCTGCTTCCACCATTTTATCACCTCTTCTGTAAACCACCTGCTGAGATGAGACAAACTAGTAAGCAGTACTTTGTGAATTATTCATTCTACTTTCTTTTTTCTGAACCTTGAGCAATAATACTACAGGATTATCTCAAACTACTAAAGGAAACATGACGCTATGTTTGCTCATGATAGGTCTTTTTCTTCTGATTTACTTTCTCCTCTCACCCTCTGCATGAAAGTTCCTTGCTTAGTTTGTCTCACGTCCTGCCCCTTTTGCAGGTTGCTGAGAAGCTGCACCAGCTCCACACATTTCAGTTGCAGTTTAAAGGCAGAGGGCAAGAATTCCTCCTTTCCAGTAAACTGTATATAGTTGAAAGTTCATTGAAATAGATTGTCTTTTTAGTGCTGCATTTTAAAGTAAAAATACAGCATATAAAGGACATGACTGGAAATAAACAAGTAAAGATCTTATATGAGCCATCACAGGTCTCTCTATAAAATTGTGCAGGAGGACATCGCAAGCTTAAAAAAGAGGAATTTGTGGAAGAATTAAATTTTCCTTTGTTCACATTGCCAGCATAAAACTTATGTTTTGAGTAAGCTCTCAAGAAAAAAGCTTCAGTTTCTTCCAATTTAATGGCTGTATCAATATTTTTCAAGAGCTATGCTAGCTTCTCTAGGAAATAGTTCATCTCAGATGTTTAAGGAGAAAAGATGCTTGCACTAGTGCAGCAGTGCAAACTAAGACTAAGAAAAAAGAGCTTTAAAAAGACTTTTTAACTTCTTAGAATTTCCAAGTTAAAAGCAAGTTGTTAAATATTTTGGAAAGGGAATAACGTTTGCTGCAAATGATTCTACCAGTTAATAGAAGCAATAAGAGGTCTTCACTAATACAATTAAAATTACGTGGCTAATATAGAGAGAGATTTCCATCTGGCATCTTATTATTAGAAGAAGAACAACAACAATAAACAATTTTACTAGACTGATGTCTTCTTCCCTTCTTTGAATCTCAATACTAAATGTAATTAGGATCTCTGAGCTCCAATGACGAGTATAAATTTCTGTCTTTGCTTCGCTTTGTGCAGACTAATGAAGATACCTTTAAGTAAAATATTATCTTTCTTGTCTGCTAGAGAAGTATTCTAGACTTTAGCTTAGTGTCAGGCATAAATCAACCCTCAGAGTACTTTATATCCTCTGAATGTCCTGAGGAAAGAGAAATTCATCAAGAAAAATACCATTAGTGAATGCCTGGAGGGCAGCCATCTTATTCTCCTAAACCAATGAATAAACTGCAAGTATACAATCAGAGTTTTAATTTATTAGTATTTGTATGGAAAAGGAAAACAAAAAGACTGTTGTCTTGTTCTTTTTAAGGTTTGAAAAATATCCTGACTCCAAGATTTTATTACCAAGTCCTATCACTTTTTTTGTGTATCCTGCTGGTTTTGACAAATATTTTGTTCTTAATTTCATGTGTTTGTATACTCATCATTTACTCAATAAAAATTTTTAAAAATTAAAAAAAAAAAAAAAATAGAGCAAAATCCTTATGCAAAAGACAATGATTCATTTTAATGTCTTCCAGGACATATAAATACATGATAGGGTTTAGGCTATGGTGTTTGGGGAATTTTTTTAAGTGTTGCATAAGAAATACTTTAATGTTCATCAATTTCTGAAAGAAATTTTAGTTACACAAGATCTGATGATTCATGTACTTGCACTTGTTTGTGCTTTCTGTTACAGCATCAAGATCTATATGGGTGCCAAGCTATGATTCACAGATACTCTGAATCATGTTTTAAAGGTAACTCTTACCTGAAATTCTGACTTCCATCAGCCTAAATACATATTTGTATTCAGATATATCTGTGTGTTTACATGAGCTTTTGCTCATTTCACAATTAGAAATTTAAGTTCATACTATTTTTAGCATGAAAAGCTGCCAAAATGTTGTGCTTGTTAGCACTGAAAAGTCTTCTAATGCTTTCATTACTGTTTTAATTAATCATTTTAAATGTTCAGAAAATAATAAATTGGCTCTGTAATGTTTTAGAAAGAAATGTAAGACTACAGTCAAATTGAATTCTTTCATTATTGTTATTCTACCTTCTACATGACACTTCCCTGTTAGTTGATCCACATTACTTGATTGAAAACTTATTATTTACTTTTACTTTTCCAAGAGAACTCAGACCTATTAATATTAAGACTTATCTCATAAAACACTGAGAAAAACGTTGAGTTTTTCCTCTCTTGACTAAGGGAAGCACATGATTTTAAGGGGCTTATTGCAAGATCAAGATCTGCTTTATAGTAATTTTAAAGCATAATAACCGGCCAAAATTGAGAACACCAATTTTTATCAGTACGGTTATGAAAATAATAAAAAGCACGACTTCAGTTAATGGAGAGAGAAATAAAACTGATCCATCAGCCAACAAAACTGAAAGATAAAACATTACATATGGGTTCCATTTTCTCTTCTTAAATTTATATGACTGTTCAGTTAGGAAAAACATCTAATGTTTCCTTCCTCTGCATTCTTGACTCCTTCTGAGTCAACTCAGTACTCTCCATCTTAACACTTTTCTCTGGAACTATTTATTCTACTTTTCTGTGTACCATGGTTTTAAAGCAGTTAGTTTGACCACAAACAAGTCTGTGAAAAGGTACTTTGAGACTGTAGGAACTGTGTGGGGTCTATTATGGGGGACTTGAGGTGATCACTGTTTCCTGCTCCAGAGGAAAAGTTAGAGATTTCTGTATAATCTCCAGCTTGTGTCTCTGGCAAAGTTTGTAAGTGATGCAATACAATCAGATTTGAGGTTCACATTTTAGAAATTACTATGAATTAACTTAATTAGAAGTGATATTTTAAAATATGTAATGGAGAAGAATGGGGGTAACCTTCATACAATGCTTCCTATCTTCTGACTGTTCTACAGAGCATGATTGTCTTTTTGAAGAAAAGAAAATCAGATCTGTTCAGATGAAAATTTTGGTCACTTTGAAATATCCATGAAGTATTGGTACTCTACACTTTTCTGCACAACTGCACAACTGCTTGCAATAGTGGATGAAAATTACCTATTCCTGGTGAGATTAATCACATTAGTGTTGGTCTCTGTTCTTCATCAAATACAGGTAACATACTTTAGCACTGCCTCTTACTCTTTTTCCATATTGTATCTATAGGCACTTTTTTTCCGTATATAAATTTTGCTACAAATATTAAAAAAAAAAAAAAGGAAAATAAAAGAAACAGAAAAAAAAAACGCAGCCAAGAAGAGATACTTGGTGTTCCTATTATCTTTAGTTATGTGGTCTCTCGCTATTTTCCCCTCTATTCCCTACACAGACCGTGCAGGTAATATGAATGACATTCAGAATGCTTTTCAGTGCTTCTCAGAGAAATCATTTAAATTTCTTTCTTTAATCCCATCTGAATAGTCATGATTCTTCTTGTTAGTTTATTTTCTGTATTCATTTTATGTCTTTTTGAGTGTATTTTAAATTCAAAGCAGGAATTTTGTGTAAAGTATGAATTCAGTTGACACACATTAATTTTCTTTGTATCATATTAAATTTATTTGAAGTTTAAAATTCAAAATGGGCTTGGGAAGGAAGATAGTCTCTGAAACCAGGTCAATATATTGTTTTATGAAGTAATTAAAACTAGTCCTTGAATATCTCTTCCATCTTTAAAATAATATATTGAAGTTAGGTATTTGCTAAATAAATATTTAAATCGAGGTACTACCACAACCATTTGGGAAGTTTTTAAGTGTATGTGGCAGTGGCAGGATCAGAATGAGAAATATTCTAAGTACTGTATAATTATTTCTTTCTCCTTCTCAGACTAATGTACTTTCAGAAACACGTCACTGAAGTTTTCTCCTGATCTATGGGACATCCAGCAATGAAGCTTCAAGCAGGAAAGGGATTTTAACGGATACTCTTTCCCTTCAAATGATATCTAAATACAGTATTCCTTTCTTAAGTTTTAATGTGTTCTTTCTCTGTCTGTAATTATGCTGTTCAGTCCTTTGGTTCCACTGTGAAAACTGGAAAGCTGTATTATGCAAGATTCTTATTGATTTAGTAATTTGGAGGAGGAAATTCAAAGACTTCACAAGATCAAACTGATAATGGTCAGAGCAGGTGAAACCTTCATATGTAACCTAGCTAAGCTCCTGCTTTGTAAAAATTGATTTTATAGTTTTTGCGAATGCAATTTCTGTTAGCAGTGAAAAATTACAGCATCTTGTCAAAGGGGGAAGGTTATACTATTTTATTCTTTTTTCCATTCCTTTAGGACCTTTACTTAAAGCATTAATTTGCGCATGTTAATACTGGAAAAATAGTGTGGTGACTTTTTGTTGCCCTTAATATTACTGAAAAGTTCCTTTACACTTTTCAGGCAAAAATGTGCCATGAAACCTTTTAGATAAATTGGTTAAAAATTGCACTGCATTGATTATTCAACCTTACTTACACAAGACATGATTATACAAAATAGGGTAATCTGTTCCCTGGCTGCAACTTAGCTAATAAAGTATCTAATAGGAGTTGCCATGGTAATCAAAGTTAGAAAAGTGCTTTTTCAGACAGGGATTCAGAAAGTAGAGGACTCCTAATCTTGTGATTTTTTTTTTTTTCTGGAGCAGAGGTCTGCTTCCAGTGATTTTTGAAGCTTGTCAGAAAAAGCAGCGTGATTCTTAAAAGCTTCTCATTTAACATGTTCTGTCCAGAAATAAATTCTAAATTTCATGGTAATTACGATCGCCTCTATTTTAAACTACTCTTCTTCTATGTTTCAGTAATCTTGAGTTGCAATATTTTGCTTGGCATAGAGGAACTAAAAAAAGATGTAGGACTAAATCAATAGATCATGAAGACACCTAAAATTAGGGCACTGCAGTTCTTACTCCCTTGCTTGGAATCAGGAACATTGAATTGAGGTGTCTTAGTTTTTTACTTAGTATTAAATATAGGGTCTATTGAAACATCTATCTGGGTGGTACCTTAGGTATAAATATTTTAATCTCCTTTAAAGTTTAGATTGTAAATAGCAAGGACAGCAATATCTATGTCTCAATCAAGATTTCAGGGAGATATCTCACTTGCTGGAAATTCTCAGTGACAGTATCTCTCCTGAAGATACTGTTTTCCCTATTTTTATTAAACCTAACCTATAGTTAATATGATAATATGTAATAATATTGCAAATATACAAATCTAGCCAAACTACATTTCAGAAACAGAGAGCTCAGAAGATTTGCAGTAAAAAAAGTTAGTGTGAGGCAAGAACTTTAGACTTCTTGTTTAGAAGAGAAAAACTAAGTTTAGAAGAAATTATCTTTAAGAAAAAGATGACTACAAGACCAGTGAATTCAAAGTATACGTGTAACTCTGTTTGGATAGATACTGTTTAGCAAGTTCATTAAATGTGAAGAAAAAGATGATGATTTTCAATCAGAGAAAGGCTTTGGTGCTTTGTGGACAAATGAGCTGTGGCAGAGCTCACACTGTGGAGCTGTTTTGAATCCAGGACAGGAGGAATTTCAGAAAGAAAGAAAAATAAAAACCAAAACCAGCATGCCACAGAAACAGTCACATGGAAAACAACACATCAGCCAGATGTAACAGTTTCAGACACTATGCCACCATTTCACACTATTTTGAGACTCAGTGTTTGTAGAAAGTTAGATCATGAAAGGGATGTTATCCACCGCTTTCAAAAGTAAAGAATGACATTCTAAACATTAAAAATATAAATATTTTTTCTTTTATTCATATTTATTCTTAAATAATAGAATAAAAATTAAAAATATTTTAAAATGTAAATCTGACAATCATGTTCCACAAGAATAGCTAAGAAGTACTTAGTTACTCAAATGACCAGTGCATATCATAATACTTCAAATTCTTTTGTGCAAATGTGTCTGCAGAATATACCAGACAATTACCAATAATCCATTTTACATTGGGAAAAGAGTATCAGTATGCGAATGAATGATCAATGTTAATTATTTTTTAATCTTTCTATAAAAACAAAAAATAATTGCTCTGCTTCTTGTTCTGCTTCAGAAATATTTTAATTTAGATATTCAATGTCACAGCACACAGCAATAATAAAGACAGAATAGGAAAGGGAGCAATTCATCAAGAGCTCACTGGCTGAAATTTGTTTGCCTACATGATATAAGCAAATATTAATAAAATTCCAAATCTGTTCACATCTGGTCTTGGGCAGAAAGTTGGACCAAATTCATTGGGCTGTGTTTGTAAATAGTAATTTGTCCAACTCTAATTAAAATCCACTAAAGTAGTGATCACAGAGCAGTGTTGTATTGGAATTAAATGGAAAATAATCTAAAACATAAATTGGGAGCATCTCTTCTCCCATTTTTCTATACTAATGAACTGAATCATAGTTAAAATCAAAATAGTAGCATTGTTCTTTGATTTGTAGTGTTTCTTTAAATGAAGAAATGATAAATGTTTCCTTTATAATTAACATAATAGAGAGATTAGGAGTGAAGGACTCTGTTTTCCAGGCCAGATTTTACTGAAATAGCAAGACCAACACTTAACACTATATGTGTTTAAGTATATAGTTTTAAAGGACAAATACCCTACTTAGTAATGTATCACTTTGAGGCATCCGGGTTTTGATTCATTTAAATCATTTGCTATTTAGAATGTACAGAATTATTTAAAACCTGATTCCCTTTTTCTTTATCTTAGTATACAGGTATGTTTATACTTGCAAATTAGACATGCCCTGAAGAGCTCTTGGGAACTGAGGCCACCTGACATGGACAGTCTCTCACTTATGGGAGCTGCGTGAAGTGTCTTAGCCACCAAAGCAGAATGGCTGCATTCAGACTGCCTCTTAAGCACGATCTCTGGAACATCTAGGCTGACATATCATATCTGCTAATTGTTTGGGAGACCACTAATTGGCAATGCCCATAAGAGTACTAGACAAGTACATTAATTTGGATGGTTACATTCCAGTGGTTGGGAGTGTTGTTGGACACCATTTAATTCACAAACATAGGTGAAATCTACAAGTTCTTCTTTTAATTTATTCTGTGCTAAATTGTTTGCAGGCTTTCTGATTCAGGAATTCAAAATGGTGAGTAATGTCTAACAATTCTTGTAGAACATACAAGCTTAAATCTTACATGTAAATAAATATATGTACTATATAAAACTTACTATTTTGTTCCCCCCTTTTCCATGACTTACAATTATACATATGTTTCCATGAGAAATTTTGGTAACTTAGTTTTATGATTTATTTTCATAGACTAAATTTATTTTCATAGACTAAAAATATATGAAATATGGGAATTTCTTTACATCAGAATTTTTTTAAAAGGTGACTCAATTTTGTTATCAATATACTAGCATTTTTTCCTTCAAATTTAAAACAGAGGCTCATTGTTAAGTGTGAAGAATTGTATCAGAGGGCTCTCTACAGCAATCTACATAACCTAGAAAATGAGTTCAAGCCACTACTTATTTCAAAAAACTTTTACTTCATCCTTTACTTATGCTTAAACCATATAAGAAATATTTGACTTTTATTTTTGTCAGGCATTAGTACTTAAGCGCTGACCTTACGTACTTAGCATGTAACTAAAATCGCCATACTTTTAAAATGTCAAAAAATTTAAGTCTTTTCCAAAAAAATAAGTCCATGTGATAAAAGATGAGGAAACTTTAAAATAGGCTAAAGCTCACAGCTTTAAAGCCATGTTAATCATGAATAAGATGAATGGAAATATACTAAAAATAAACCTTATAAATGAATCTTATGGTACAATGCACATTTGCGTGCAGTTAAATAAATATCCAGGGTATAGGTCTTGGATAGAGGTTGCATGGAAAGTTGTGCATTATAAGCCAGATTTGATTCTCACCAGTGGAAGAAAAAAAAATTATCCCTGTTGTTGTTATTTGTTTGTTCTTCTATTTATTTCAGGCCAAATCTTCAAGTCCCTAGCCAGTCTTTGTTGCTACAAAACTCACATTATCAAGAGTGTTTCTCTTGATTAAAGAATGAGTCAAGTAAATTTGCCCCACTATTCTAATTAGTAAATGTGTCAGTTGCTGCAGGGATATCCCAATAGTAACATTACACAGCTCTGTGATTAGACTCATATATAGCATGTAGCAGGGAAAACACAGACTGGCAATGAAAGTATGAGATTTAAAATTTGTAACTATGACTTAGGATGGCTAAGCTTTTAAAGTTTTATAATGCCTTCAAGTTTATTTAAAGTAAAATGTCAAGGAAGATATAAGACCTGCTATATGTATAAACACATACAACCTAGAGATGTAGGAAAATCTTTTCTTACAATATTGACAATAAGCAGACAATGCAGAGAGAAGTGACAGCACTGGTGGCTAACCAGAACTTGTTAAGCTGGTGAGGTGAGGGATGTGAGTGAGGAAGGCATGAGCAGTGGCACGTTTACTGAAATTCCATGAGTTTCGAGCAGAAGGAAACTGTTTGAGGAGATACTAGTATTGGGTTTTGTAATAAAGTTCTCCAGCATCCCTGCCTGCTTTGGATGCATTACTGTAGGCATGATAATTTTTAGAGAGACTTCCAGATGCTGAACAACTGCTGTAACTTTCATAGTATCTTCTATTTTTACTAAGCAAATAGGAGTGAAAGATGTTTAACAATTTTGATCCCTTCATGGGATTAAGTCAATTAAATACATTTCTTAAAGCACAATTTCCTTCTTTTCTGTAGGAAAAAGCCTTTTTGAAAGTAGAAATTGGTTCTGGTATCAGTCTTGTAGCAGTATAAAGGACAACATCCAGGATGGATGAGAGGCTAGACATGAGCAGGCAGCGTGCACTTGCAGCCCAGAAGGCCAATCACATCCTGGACTGCATCAAAAAATGCATTGCTAGCAGATCCAGAGAGGTGATTCTGCCACTTTCCTCTGCTCTGGTGACATATCACCTGGAGTACTGTGTGCAGGTCTCAAGCCCTCAATATAGGAAAGATATGGATCTGATGGAGCAGGTCCAGAGGAGGGCTGCAAAAGTGATCAGGGGGTTAGAACACCTCTGCTACAAAGACAGGCTGAGGGAGCTGTGGTTGTTCAGTCTGGAGAAGTGGAGGCTCTGAGGAGAGCAGCCTTCCAGTACCTAAGTGGGGCCTACAGGAAGGCTGGAAAGAGTCTGGTTTACAAAGGCCTGCAGTGATAGGACAAGGGGTGATGGCTTTAAGTTGGAGAAGAGTACATTTAGATTACATAAGAGGAAAAAGTTCTTTACTCTGAGGGTGGTGGAACAATGGAACAGGTTGCCCAGGGAGGCGGTCAAGGCCCCTTCCTTGGAGATATTCAAGGTGAGGCTCGATGAGGCTCTAGGCAACCTGGTCTAGTTGGGGGTGTCCCTGCAACTGCAGGGAGGTCAGACTAAATGACCTTTGAAGGTCCCTTCCAGCCCAGACAATTCTATGATTCTATGATAAAAGAGCACTATCCAGTCCATATACTTGCACACTAAGCAAAAAATGTGTAGGGAGTGCTCTGGCAGTTCCCAACTGTTGTAACGGTCTGTCTAGGCTTTATCAAAACTCTCACAGAAGGACATAACAGCAGGGGAAATTTAAAGATGTCTGAATGCTCATGCATGTGTTTTCTTTTCCTTGAAAATTAGTCTGCAATAGCTGAATATCTAGCTCCAAGCTTTCTGCCCCATTGGACTGACAGTCCTGACTTTTGTGATGGCCACTCCTGCACTGCTATGAACTTCTTGAGTTACCTGCCTAAGACAGTAAATCTGCTGAGAACCAAAAATTAGGCTCTAGAAATTAGATGGATGTTTTAAGGGTTTTTGAAGAGGTAAAAGAGAAATGGGGGAGTTCCAGGGGATGAAAACCAGAAGGATAGCTGGCCTGATTTCAAGTGTAAGTAGCGCAACAACTGTGTGTCAACTGCTAAAATGTTTCCAGAACTTAGACTTTGTCTGGGACAAATCAGATAACACCTTTTTCATTCAGGTACTTTAACTTATGTCTAAGGAAGATTTGTTGGTTTAGTATAAGTGCATTTAGAGGTGTAATTATTCATAACATGGGTAAGATAATTTCAGTAATATTAACAAAATTAAACACAGAAGAGCAAAAATAGTAAATGAAAGAAGCTTCCCTATATTTATTTTCAGATATGTCCACTCTCCAACCCAAATGTTTTTAAATAGTATCTAGTACGCCAAGTCAGGGCACTAATACTCATGAAATATAGAACAGTTTGCTTTACTTCTGTTTGCTTGCCTTACTTCTGCTTGTAGACTTTATAACTCAGTCACATCCAAATATCTCGGTTTTACAATCTGTCCAAAATATAAAACTTTCTGTTGCACCTGTTCTCCATCTATTATGCATTATAAATTGTCTCTCTTACTCTATTGTTTATTTTATTTTGGAAGCTTACTCACTGCTCAAAAGTTGTTCCTGCAAAGTTATAGCAATGAAAGAAATATTGAATAAAGGCTGTACTACAGTTGTAAACATTTTAAATGAATATTTCATCTAAAATCAAATGTACAGTTCTTATTGCATTATGTTGCTGCACAGATTGCAAGACTCATGTTCGTTCCCAGCATAACATCAATAAGCTATTTTCTCCAGCAGCTGCTCACAAGTTTGGGTTTTTGTGCCTATTAACCATAGAAAACCTACTTCAGTATAGAACCTCACGTACCAAAAGACTGAAAGCGACTTGATTTCTTGCAGCTATCATTGGGCTTTTTCTGGTTAAAGAAATTTATACTTATGCCTAGTTCTTTGCCAATCTCTAATATCCATAATTCAAACAAGCCTTGCAAATATTTTCTATTGATTTTCATAATCAGCTCTGTAATTTCTGTCATGATTCTCCTTAGTTTTGGAGGGTTTTTTTGTAAAAAGATTGATGAGGGAAATATTTTTTCCATAATGAAATTTTTATTAGACTTATAAATATAAGTATATAAATTTATGCATAGATCCATATGTATACTTTAAAGGCAAATATTTTCCTGTCATCTGGGAAAGTCACAGAAGTGGGAAATTCCTAAACAGTAAAATCAAAGATACCATAGTACTGACTGTAAGAGTATGTCAAGCCTAAGACTTTATTCTTGCCTCTTGCAAAAATTTAATGCGAATCTCTCATACTCTGGTAATCAAGCTGTTTATTGTTTCTTAATTGTTCTCTAGTTTTGATTCAGAATTCTACCTAGGACTAAGATCCTGTAGTGAAAATTTTCTGGGAAAACTCAAATGTCTCAGAAAAGTTTGGAAAAATCTTTTTCCAACTAAATGATATTGTTGAAAAAAAGTGTCCACTGACTTACAATCATACATGTAGGAGGAGACTGCTGAAGGCAGAGTCACGCGTACATAGGTTGTTCCTTGTTCTATAAAGGGTCACTTATAAACACAACAAAAGTAGTCTTGGAAGTTGATGAAGCTTTTGACAGTACATGGAATGTTACCATAAAGTGCTGAGAAAACTAGCTCAGAGTTCATGCAGTTCTGCCAGATTCAATTGCTATGAATGTAGTGTGGGCCAAACACTCCTTATACATAAATATTAGCTAAAACCCCAGTATTGTTGTTCAGGGTGAGTGGTGGGTACTGACTCAGGTGGTATGCTGTCCGTGCTGTTTGTTTCAGCCATATCCCTGCTGAAATACTCTTTTCCCAGACAGAAAAATGTTTCCATCAACCAAAGCTTTCATTTTTAAAAGCACACTCCTTGTGGCAATTTCAAATTCCAAATATTAATTCCAAATGTTTTCTTCCTTGTTTTTTAGTGCACAAGTGTATAAACCCTAATAATTTTTTTTTTTTTCCAGGCCCACCAGTCAAAGCAGCACTTAGGATGTAGCACACTTCCATTGACTGAAACATAAGAAATATTGAACTCTTTCAGATTCCCGATGTTATTGTAGAGTTTCACGCATATTAAATAGTTCTTTACCCCAATTCTAAAAACACAAGCTTCACTTTTGAGTGTGACATGACCAAGGTGATAATTACAAGAAATGTCCTATTAAATTTCCTTTTCTATTAGGTTTTGTTTGTTCTCATCAGTTATTTCTTGGGAAGTGTAGAGGTAAGTAGAGGTACTAGGTAGAGCTGGTTACAGATTGGTGTTATGTTCTGAATACTATGTTTTAAGAAAGCCACTTTGGTTATGGATTTGTTGAAAAATGAACTAACAATGTATTTGGAAACTGGATCCACTGAAATATAAACACATTTGCATTTGTAATGTCTGAGAGAAGTCTAGACTTCCACTTTATGGAGATGTCAGTGAACTCTGATTAGCTCACTGCTGAGAAACTCCTGAACCAGGAGTTACTGCAATGGTCAAAAGTCTGTTTAGAATCTTTTCAGTTAATAGGGTTATTTTGCTTATAAACTAATACAGTACTTTAAATGTGCATTTTTATTATCCCAACTCATATATACAAATTAATTTTCTGACTTTAAAAAGCAACCTTTCCCCCTGCTCTACAAATGCAGTTTTATAGATCTGAACAGATGGTGATTTAGAGTGAACATGAACTAAACTACTGTGAAGGTATAGTCACTGGGATACTGTGTGGTGACAGATGTTAGTAAGAGCTTATAAGTTTGAGGCTTTTATATTCTTTATTTTGGCTTTGTAGTGCTTTTCGTTCAGTTTGAAACAACTTAATCCTATTTTTCTTCAGAAAGTTCCAGTTTGGGTGTTGAATTTTTGCTTCATAGAGTTTCTTGGATGTTCCTAAATTTTCAAACACTCTATTATTTAAATTTGCCTTTTCTAAGGAGCTTTTGAGCACAGAGATAGAATCTAATAATAGTATTTACCTCTAATTTTATTCCTATAGAAAAGATACATTCCAAAGATGAAAAAAAGCATTAGAGCAACAGACTTCTACACCATGCTCAACAGACGTGGAGTCTGACAGAGCATATGGGAAAGTGAATCCCTAACTGACGAATTTGTACTGGGAATGAACCTGTTAAGCAGAGATATTTAAACCCAGGCAGTGTTACCTGGAGTGCTCCAACTGATCTCAACCTTTTCCTGACTGCAGAGGAAAGATTTTAGGAGTTTTCCACAACTGAGTTAACCGGAACCCATAAGTGCAAGAAAAGTGATGCATTTCTTGCTGGTTATTTTTATTAATTATGCTTAATCAATAGCCAGCTGTTGCCTCAAAATAGACTAGACATTGAACTCCATGCAGAAAAGTTTCAAAAATGCAAGCAAACTAGTTCTGAGAATGGATTATACTCATGATTTTGGGATACTGGTTTGTGGGTGTTTTCCTGAATGCAGTTTTGTATTTTCACCCTGATGTAAGTTCACTGGATCACTCTGGTGATGCCCAAATGGCATTACCAACTGAGTCTTAGAAGAGAATTCTACCTAGGACTGATCTCCCAAGGAAATGAACTAAGTTTCAAGCACCATATTCTCTGCAGTTTTCAATTCAGTTAGTCTCTGAGAATTGCAGACAGCACAGGAACAAGCATCCACTTCAAAAGGTAAGGTATGCATGTATGAAGTGGGAAAGAATTTCTGACTGTGAGGTTGCCCCACGAAATAGAAGATGGGTTTCTAAGGAAAGCAAAGCAAGCACACAGTCTCAGAATCATAGACTGTGAATGTGAAACAGAGATTAGAGGTGGTCTATGTAGTCATGACAGGATTTGATGGATTGAAGAAGTTTGAGCAATTTTGTGAGATTGAAAATAGCAAACATTCAAATTTATGAGTAAAGTGACTTAGCGTGAAAAGAAAGAAAATTTTTATAATACAAAGAGTAGTCTTATAAAGAACAGAACAACCAACCAGATTCACAAAAATTTGTGTACAGAGTAGGGGGATGAGAGGTGATTTTATCAGACAAAATGAGGGATAATTTTGAAAGAAATTCCAGTGGGAGAATTGAGCCTTTAAACACTTCAAGTCAAGATAACTTTTCTTCGTATACAGTTCATAAGCATTTCTTGTACTCGTAATCATCTTTATAATACAGTCATTTTACATGATAATTTTGTCTACAAAAGGCAAAGCTTGAAAGCAGACATGGTTTTAGGATTAAACACTAGACTAATAAAACTGTATTTTGCTCCTCTCTTGGTTGTAAAATGACACTGACCAGCCTAATGGTATTCTTGATATTGTTATTTGTAGCACTCATAAGCTTAGAAACAAATTTGTGTATCTGTCTTTCCTCAGGGAGACTGCAGGGGTTTTTTGGCAATGACTCAATGAAGGACTGCAACGGTAATTGGGAAGTGAAGTTTGCAGCAAAACTTGATCAGTCTAAATATCAAGTAAGTATTTTTTTCAAAATTATTACACAGCTTACAGAACTGGAACTCTGTCTGCAGTGCAGATTTGCAATTGCATTCTTCATTAAGTGTTTTGCAAAAGTACATCTTTGGTAGTGAGCTTAATGGACAGATTGTGATTCTAACAATGTTCTTGCTGAAAATTCATTAAGTGTCAATAAATATGAGGGGAATGAATGAAAGCAGAAAGAGTAAAGGGACAATGATGATCCAATAAAGGAAAGGCTTATTTTCATTCACTGTGTAAACAGAACTGCAATTACCGTTTTGGCCCTTATGTATCAACGGCAAATAACTTGTCTGCAAGGAGAGCATTTTATATCTGTATACTGTTACTTTTTGGACATGCAAGCAGTGGGTAACATGCAGCAAGTATTAAGTGGATAAATATGCATAAAGATTGTATTTGGCTGGGCAAGATACAGAAGCCTGGCAGAGTGGATCTTGGTGACACAACACAGCAAGCTCTGTGCATCTTGTTGGATTAAAGACTAGATTTGTGTCTTAGCCAATGTAATGTCATGTTGAGTTATGCAAATCCCATCACAGAAATGCAAACACAATGCAGCAGCAGCATTCTTTGGCATGGCTCTTCAGCTATTTTTGTGAAACCAATTTGATGTCTTGCTACAGATTGTTTTTCCCTTGCGGCACAACCACACTGTTAGATGAATTTGGTTCTTTTTTGCTGAATTATTATGATGTAAACCCTATAGTTTAATAACTGCAATGTTTATTTTTCTTTAGTTCAATTCCTTAGGACAACTAGAAAGTTGGTATCATAGTAAATAATGAAAATGATGTCATGCTGGAGAGGAGGCAAGTAATGTTCTCATTCAGCTAATAAATATTTAATATTTAAGGAAAAATCATGACTGATAGTAGCATACAAGCATTCATATAATCAGACAGATTTTCTAATGTGGCTTTCAGAGACTGAAAATACTGAAGACTAGCATTAACCAGTCACTGAGCTCAGTAATACCATTCCTCAAACAATCGAAGATGATCTTATTTGCAAGCTCAGGCTGAGCGCACAGAGAAGGAAAAGCAGCACTTGAGCCTATTTCACCTCTTCTTGTAAGTGGATAGCAAGAGGACAGAGCCAGACAGAGGATGCAAAAAGACATGCAAGTCCTTGGCTCTGTATAAAGCAACAAAAGAGGAAATCTTCCAGCAGGGAGAAAGAGATTGAGGAGCAGAATAAGACAGCAGTTCAGAATAACTGTGGGTGAGTGGAAATGTGTTCTTTGATGAGGTGTGACTGTCAATTTCTCCTTTGCTTAAGGCATCGTAATTATGGTTCTATCTAGCCCTAAGTCCTAGAGTTGTAATATTAAGGATCCAGTCCTTCTACCCTGGGGTTTTATAACAGACTCCAAAATAATTTCAGAAATGAAAGCTCAGACTCTGAGCACAGCTTTTGGGTGCAAGTTTGAATGGTGCTCTCAAACTAAAATGCCTACAGGTGTCTTTCTTTCACTTTGTAATATGTTAATATTTAGCCTAATGTAGCTAACATGGTAGAGAATTTTCTTTTAGGTCAGTTTTTAAGGGCCTATACTGTACATGATAGTTATTTTAAATATCTGTAAAAAAACATACTTTTTTAAAATGTCACCATTAAGCTGCCCAGTGCATCCAGAAAAGATTAAAAGCACATCAAGATTGTAGCATATATATTGTTCTTAAATTACATATACTGGAGTTTATTTTCCTTTATAATATCTTTTACAATAAAAGCAAAGTAATTTATCATTGTAAAATGTGAGCTTAGCAACATTTCGTTTGCTAGCATTCTTTGATTTTATGGATCTACTTACATTTACCTCCGTGTTCAGGAATATTGAATAATTATGTGGCATTTTTAACTTCTCATTGCAAAGCCACTTTGGAGTTTACAGTAAAATAAAATGTTACATTGGAAAAGTCAGTATTCCTTTTAAAAGGGAGTAAGTATTTTCCAATGGCACTATAATTCTCATGCCGTAAGTCTTCTTTTTCAGAATATTTTGGTTTAGTAGGTTAGTTTGACGCTAATCATATGTAACAGTTGTCTGCAAATGTGCAGCAACACTGTCTGTTGAGATCTGTTAAAAGTACTAATAGCTTCCAGAACTGTTTGCTGCAGGAACAGTAGGTTGATTGCAACTGTTGGCAGCGATTAAAATGGGCATCAAGCTGAGACAGTCCAAGCTTGTCCTGAAGTTAAAGGATTATCCACCTACACAGAAGAGAGCTAATTGGAATACTGGATCAATGATTCAGCTTTGAAGTCACTGGTTCAGGCCACAGGTGAGACGATTTGTCTTGCCTGTAGATATTACTTCACATGAACCCTATATAGTTTAATGACCCACCACAAAATAATAACTTAGTCCCAATTCATCCCTGCACCAAGAGGTCTCATTGTTAGTTTATCAAAGCAATTCAAAGGTGTATTAACACTATTTAGTAACTGACTAAAGCTTTATGAAAGCATGTTTGCGCTCCCTTACTATGACAAAAGCTAAGTATTTCTGGGTACTTTATAATTTTAAAGACAATGTGTTTTTTAAAGACAAGATGCAATAGCATCTTCTCATGCGTTTACTCAGCCTTGTGAGAAAGTGAGGACTGCTACAGAGATCTGAGAGCATATTTTTCCTTTAGCTATAATAGTTGGAAAAATACGTGGTATTGTCTAGATTAAGCCAACATTGCATTTAAAACATGTACCTCCATTACTAATATTAAACATGTTAATGACAACCAGACTGAATTTTCATTATTTTTAAAATTAGTTTGTGCGTAAAGTATTGTAATTAAGTCTAAAAATATAATAGTAGATACATTAATTTTCAAGAAATCTATGTCCCGAGGCAAGGAAAGCAAAACCAGAAAAAAATCAAAACCCCCTGTGTTTTAACTCCCACAGAAGTGTGGTAAACTTTAAACAGGTTATGTACCAGTCAAAAGGACAAATCAAATACAGAGAGATCATAGGCATCATAGGCAGGGCTAAAGAGTAAGGCATCCTCTGTGAAGTGCCAGAGTCACAGAAACATAGGAAGAAACGTAGCTACCTCCGGATGGAATCCTTAACTGTTGATGATAACGATTGAATGTTCATGGCAAGAGCCAGCCAGCAGGTGTCACTGAGGTCAGTGAAGTACTTTATTGAAGAGCTTCAAGTACGTGGATCCTACTGCCCTGGAGCCTGAACAAGAAAGCAGGCAGCCCTTTCTTCTTTTGTGGATGCAGCTGGCGCTTCAGGAACTACCAACATTCTGCTGTATTAACGTTCCCTTTGCTGAAAGGACTTAGGGCTTCTTGGAAAGGAAGATAAAGTTGTGGGTTCCTTTACATTCTCCTTTATGTCAAATCTGTAACTCTGAGGAAGTCCAAATCACTTTTCCCTTCAGTGTGTGCAACTGAAAAAAAATCAAATTAATATATTTTTGGAGGAACCAGCTCTATTAGTTAGATTCTGAGAATTGCTACTCAAAACCCCAGGAGACAGAACAGAAAAGTCTTTAGATCTTTTACTGGGAAAAGCACAACGTAGAACCTGAGCTGATGCTGTGGGGGGAAAAAAAAAAAAAAAAAAAACA
>VXBW01007901.1:872-39238 GCA_013400375.1 Thinocorus orbignyianus | reverse complement strand
TGGGGGGAGGGGGGGCATGGTGGGGAGTCAAGCCTGAATATTTGCAGAAACAAAGCTGTAGGCATGCAGTAGACTTAAATTAATTTTCAAGTACTATGAAGTGTACCAACCATGTTAGGTAGAACCTATTGGATTGCCAGTATTAAAATTCAAATTTAAATTACAATCTGAAATCCTATATTGGAGGTTTGAATCTTTTGCTTGATTCTAGTTTAATATTTGCCCATCTTTATGTCTCTCTAACATAGTAGTAGAGAAAAAAACAATAAAAAACATTGAGACCAGGATTATTATTTACAAAATTCGACAGGATTAATTCATACAAGTTATCACAGAAAAAAAAATTATTTTTTTTCCTTGTGTCGTGGTTTGGCCTTGGCGGCAACAAAGAGCCACATGTCAGCCCGCTCGCTCTGACTCCCCACAGTGGTGGGGAGAGGATCGGAAGGAAAAGGCAGACTCGTGTGTTGGGACAAAGACTATTTCACAGAACAACAGGTATTACAGGGAAACAATAACACAGATGGGGGGATACAAACACGAGTATGATACTGATCGCCGCCCGAGCTGTCCCTACCGCCAATGACGTCGCGCCCCGCTCCCCGGCACCGGCCACTCAGATATACCCCAACGCTGCCACCATCCCCCCCACTTCCTGTCATCATCCCTCCCCTACCCGGCCAGCCCCCCGCTGCCTCTGGGCCTGGTGCACGTGGGGTGGAATAGCTGTGCCCTGACAGAGCCAAGGGAGAATCAACCCCGTCCCTACTGGAAACCAGGACACCTTGTTGTTTTAATTTACTTAGTTTTATAGTGACAATTAGGAAAGTTAGGAAAATCCTGGGGAAAAATACATGATAGCTATTTTGTAGGGAATTATGTATGCTAGGATCTTTTTATGAAAATCCATCAAATTTTTGATTTCACAAGAAGAAATGTATAAAAAATCTAAAAAAATAAAGATTAATTATATGTTGTAAAAATAAACAGATTTATTTTCATAATACCCATTTAACTTATATTATTTAAAAATTAAAGTAGGCATAACACAAGTGCAGAAAAAAAGATAACAGTATTCAAGGACAGAAAAAGTAAATATTGTCAATGTTATGAGCTTTATACTTTTATGAAATATCACTGTTGGTTTTGGGTCATAAGAATGATAGTTTCACTTGCAAAAGAGCAATGAATCATATGTAGAAGGCTTGGGGAAAAAAATGAGCTTTCATCTACACTTTACTTTATTATTAACCAGAAAAGTTATTGCCTTATCTTGGAAACGTTTGCTCCATCTGGAAGCTACTCCATGGTTGAAGGATCTATGAAGATGTGCTTCAGTGAAAGGAATACATTTATGTGAGAGTATCACACCTGATGTACGATGCACTAAGTTTTGATTTCATGGTCTCATGCAGACTGCACAAATATCACTCAGTACAGCTTTTACTAGGAAATGACAGCCAGGAACCGATGAATAGGAGCTAGATATCCTGTAATTTCAGAAGCTTACTGGCTGTATTTTAATTCATGCAGTTGTTTGGAAGTTTAACTTCTGATAGGGTTAAAACTTTGTTCTAAATGACACTATAATGATATGCTTGAATATTTACCGCAGAGTTGTCTTTGGTGAAGAGTGAGTTTAACTTTCTTGAAAACACAGGCAACAGTTGCATGCTCTAAAAGTCTAGATATTTAAATCTGTGCATGAATGAAAAGAGCATTGCTTGGAGCTAACAGCTGAACTATATTTATTAAAAAAGACCAAACAAAGAAAGTGAATTCGGGTCTAAGCCATATGTCATATTGATAGGCATCAAAGGTATTACTGAACTGAGAAAGAAATTATAGCAAAGTCCATGATAGTATACCAGTTAATACTTTCACACAGCTACCTCATGGACATTGATTTTAAGCTTTACTCTTTTGTTAAATTTGGGGTGTCTTTTCACAAAATTGACACAAGCTCCCCTTTGACAACTCCCTGCCAAATTTCAAAGAAAGGACTGGCAAACCACTTCTTGTGAAGTACATCAACTTCCCTGTCTCCTTCAGCAGAAATAAAGTAATCAGCTGTGTAGAAGCTACAGGTAACTAGTTACTAGTAACTAGGGCTTATCCAAACAACTAAACTTTGGAAGAATTGTATGCAACCAAAAAAAGTCTTCAAAATGGGAAGTGCTTAAGTAGAATGTTTTGCCTTATCTATTTATTTATCGTGGGTACTACACAAATTTAGCAGAATAAATTTATACAGATGCACTTCTGGACCAAAATCAACACTTTGGGCCTGGCATAGTTTCAGATCAAGATATAGAGATTCATATTATATACCTCTCTTGTTCACACAAATGAACTAAGTTATTAATTCTTTACGTGTTACTAAAGCAGATAAAATGTGCATTTTGTTTCTGGTCCACTTCATTACTTGTTAAATATAAATCAGATATTGAACCTATTCCTGTGCTCTTTTTCCTAGAAATGAAAGCTAGAAAGCTTCCAGAAATAATGCATAGCCAAGATAATACATCGCTGAAAACATTGCTGTTGAAAGAGGCTGTAACAAAATAATTACGGCTTGGTGACATCACTGGCTTGAGGCCAGCATTCACAAGTCTTTTGATATATCCTTTCATAAACTGTGCTAGACATTTTTTTATACTCAGAGGAATGCTGCTTTGGTTACCCATAATAATATAATGTGTTTTCTCCTAGCAGCCTGGAAAAGAGCTTGAATTTGAATCAGTGGTCTTTATCTTACTTTCAGACCAGCATTTCTCTTCAGAGTTGAAAAGAGTTAAATTTACTATTCTGCCCTATCTGGAGATCGCATTCCATGTGGAGCCTTGAGTAAGTTCAACAGAGGTACAGTGTAAAAGTATATTAAAACATAGAGGCTAAGGGTATAGCTATTATCCATCTAATTGTTTTGTTTAGAATAGTAAATATAGTGATATTTCAATGAATACTGTTAGAAAAAATAATTTTCT
The DNA here is from genome assembly GCA_013400375.1 of Thinocorus orbignyianus. Classification (NCBI taxonomy): domain Eukaryota; kingdom Metazoa; phylum Chordata; class Aves; order Ciconiiformes; family Thinocoridae; genus Thinocorus; species Thinocorus orbignyianus. Next base: position 36,251 of record VXBW01007901.1, on the reverse strand, counting down.
TCTGGAATAAGTTTAAATGTGACTGTAATAATTTTCTTTTTTCCTGTCCCAAGTATTGTAATGTGTTTTTTTCAGTCTTTTCATGGCTTCTCTTTAGCATTTATCTCAAGAGAAACTTAATTATTAATGCAGTTATATTTGGAAAATGGCATCTTCCCTGCTATTGAAAAGTCACATGTGGGTGGCAGCTGGTACTATCATGAGGTTGTATCTGGTTTGCTGATACCAAAACTGTGATTTACTAAGTCTACCTGACTTGACTGAATCTAAGATTGGGCTTTTATTGAGCTTTTATTCAAGTGCATACACTTCTTACAAATACTTTATTGTGATGAATTCCTCTCTGGGTTGTGGTTTTTGTTTTTTGGTTTGTTTTTGTTTTTTTTTTTCTATAAACATATGGTTTCATCCTGCAATGTGTTGACTGTCACTTGGAATCGACATTTTTATAGGTTGTGCCAGCCATATTATTTCTGAAAACTAGTGTTTCAGCTTTTATTAGCATCACATAAAAGCACTGAAAATGTGCTTAGGGAAAATTAATGATATGAAAACTGTTCAGTCTCACAAAGAGCATTTACTAAGAAAAAGCTAATAGGTATAGCAAATCTTCCAAATGAAAAAAAAATACAAAACGTGTAAAACGATCTATGTCCTAAAGTGCTATTGACTTTGTATAAATTTAGGAATTTATTCTTTTAAAGCAAGACTTAATGCATATGCTTAAACTAAATAAATAGTTTTAAAAATATAAACTTCTTGGTGTTAAAGGCATGAATTTATATATTGGTTATAGTGGAAATAGCAATATAGATCAGCTTTGTCTCTGTTTTCCTTATTCTGTCATAATACCATGCCTTTTATTTTGATTTTTCAGTCAGTACAGGGAACGACACAAGTTTAATAAATTAATTTCGGTCTACTGGAAACTTTGTCAGTTATGTTTCACTACTAGAAAATAGAAGGAATGAATGCCAAGACTATATCACAATTATCATAATATCATAATTACTTTGTGCAAATGTTTTTTGATACTATTTTGTGCTATGCTATGCTATCGTAATATGATAGGCTATCAGTTGAATGAAGAACCTTGTGGAGGAACTAAATAGTTGTGATAAGATTTGAAGACAGTTGCACCTGGTTTTAATACCAAAAGTCTGTTCTTGCCCTTTTGTCTAATAGACACTATACAAGCTTTCCACAGTTGATACATTTATTCATACATCTAAAAAGAGCTGGCTAGAAATGTTAACAATATATTATCACTTTTACAAGTACACGTCTGTCAAATCTGAGACTTTTTTATTTTTTTGATACCATAGTTTCACCAAAGCATTCATCAAGTTCTCACTGCAATTTCAGTCAAAGTCAGAAGTATTCAGCATATTGAAAGACTTCAGTGCTCTACATTCTGTACAAGTGCCATGAACACTAGCCTTTTTTATCTGTTTGTCCGCTTCTTTCTCCTTTTAATACTGTTTTCCATCCAGCCCTGTGACTGAGAAGTGCAAGACCAGCCTGAATGAGCTCTGAAGTTGAAGTAACCTCCAATTCTCAAAGGCAGTGTTTGGTCTCTTCACCTCTATGTGCCTGTTCACCTTCTTTTGTTATTTCATTCTGAAGTTCAGGTAAGCTTTTTTACAGGTGGCACAACAGAAAGCAAACAAACATTCACCTCTTTTTCCTACTCAGTCTGGAAGCAATATAAGATCTTTCCCAAAAGATATTTTAAAGGGCATATGATCTCTATCACTCATCCTTATAGTGTCTAACAGATCTGATGTCCCTTAGTGCCTGAAGAAAAGAAATAGATCAATAGCATCTCCCCCAGAACGTGCACAGGCATTTTTCAACTACTTTTCAATTGTGGTGGATAAATAAACTTCTTGCATTCAGTAATGTAAAAGTCAAGCAACAATAATATTGGATCTACTCCTGTAAGGTTCTAAGCACCCGTAGTTTCCTGTGGTGCTAAGCACTGTTTCAATTTAAACACATTGTTTAAACACATTGCACCATTAGGTGCAACTACTTTTTAAGGTACTGCTGTCTGAGAAACCCTTTGTAACACAATAGTGAAAGATGCTTTTTGAAAAGTAGCTTTCTATTGTAAAAAGTTGTCCTGGTTTCCAGGACAAAAGTGGATAAAATTTAATAGACATTGTTTTGCTTGTATAGTGAATTACTGAAAGTCCGATTTGGCTTTTATCTGGTATAACCTATAATCAAGATTATCACATTTGTAATTCTCTTACATAGCAATTGCCTAGAATTCCACAGAATGTTTTCTACTTCTATTGCCACTGGGAAAATACAAAATGCTTCTTCAGCAATAGAAAGTCTAGTAGTTTCCCCAAAATCATTTTTTGGTTTGGGAAAAAAGTTGTAGGAAACAATATCAAGTTCCCCATTCAACATAACTGACCATCTAAACCTTTATGTAGACTTGAGGTAGGGTAAATTATGTGACCAGCTGATATCTGTCTTCCTAGTAACTCCTCTTCCAGAGCTTCTTGAACAATTTTAAGAATGATTTAATGTGACTCAAAGCGTTTAATTAGATCATAAGCAAAAGGAAGAAAACACTTTGTCTCACAAGGAATTAAGGTGCTTAGTTAGCTGTTAAACATTTTTATGTATCAGAATATATAGTAGATAGTTTTTGCCTTCATAAATTTATTGTCATGTATCAAGAAGCAATAATACCCTATAATAACAAGGTATTGTACCATGAGTCCTGCTTTTTGGCACTAGATAGCTACAGTCTAAGAACACATAGAACACAGGTCTTCCAAGGCTGTAAAACATTTTTATCATTTATCATTTTTTATTTCTTCTATTTTGTAGCTAAGTTTCTAATTAAACATTACTATGCTTCATACCATCAGCAAAATTTCTGAGAAAGCAGCATAGAAGTAGTAGATACAAGAAACAGTTCTTCATGAAAGAGAAACAAAACATATTCCTCCTGTAATGGAAAAGGATTGCTTTTGTAAAATTCTTTCATGAAAATCATATTCCCTTGCATTTACAATATATTATTTCAAATATTTTACAATTCTCTTAATTATTTGTACATTATATGAAATAAAGTGAACAAGTAAAGAATGGAGTAGAATGAGTCCAAGATTACTTAACACTCTAAGAATATGCGAAATTTGGTAAATGTAAACATATAAACATCATATTATACAATCACAAACCACTCATTTATTATTATTTTATTATTTTAAATAGTATAAATTGCTGTGACAGTAGTCTCCAAACATCTAACAGTTGAGAACAATATTAAAAAACAAAACAAAACAAAACAAAACACAAAATAAACTAATAAACTACATAAAGTAGCAGTTACTTTAAAAAGGAAAATTAAAAGCTCGGAACCAGGAATCAATACCTCAGTTTTCACTGTGTACATAAGTGTTAAAGTTAAGTAATTATAATTAATTTAACTTTAATTTATATTGAATTGCTCTTATTAATAATAATACAAGTTCATTGAATCAAATTAACGTAATGTTCCTATGTCAATAGACTCAAGGAGGCAAGAAAGCAAATACCAAGGGAAATGTAAAGTTTCTTTATTTTCTTACCAAAGCTGGACAATAAATTTCAAGTAGTGGTACTTTGAAAGATTCTAGCTGTGTTCGTTTGTTTTGGACTATTTTCACAGCAAATGTCAGTCCTGTGCTTGCTGGCCTTTTGAATGCAAAATATTACTTTATAATTTCTTTTGTCAGGCTTCTTACAGCTGAAATAACTTAATAAACACTTACTTGTAGATATTCTTTTAATACATGACTTGCCTTCTTTCAGACAATCTCTGTAATAAACGGTGAACACAGTTGAGCAGCATTGACTTCAGACAGTTTCCCCTTCCCCGCCATAACTGAGACATATCAGAATCAAGAAAGTGACTATCATTTCTATTTTTCAAATTCTGTTGAAGCCATCTTAGCCTTAAACATGGCTAGAAATAGCCTTAATGTCAAGGTTTAGAAAAGTAACCTATAAGGTAAGTGAGAGTGCTACAGAAGAGGGGCTCCTCTCTGGCTCAGAAGAGAGTCTGCTAATTTTGTTGCTGAGAAAATCAGAAGTGTTTTTTCATCTCACCTTATACTATTTCTCAGTCTTGGCTTCATGTGAAGTTTTGCTTGGCATGTGAATTGCTAGCTATGGTGTGAAAACAGACTAACACTAGAAACATTTGCCAAAGTACATTTTTGCACTGAGCAAATGTTCATTGCACTTGTTTCTGTAGGCTTTCTGCCTACTCAGAGTAGCTACTGTGTCACTTTGGCATTCAACAGCTCATTGTGTTGACACATGTGTAAGAGTAGCAGCGACAAAAAGAACCAGTAGTTGTGGACATGACCATCTAGGTTGATAGAGTTTCTTCTATTTTTTTTGTATTACGTGTTACATATGTTACTCAAATATGGCATAATTCTATCTGGAATCATTGAATTGGAGCTCAGGTAAATGTTCTCACTCGTATAATGAATAGGGCTCGATAAATAACACAGATGTAATTTGAATGGAAATGCTTAGAGGAGAAAGCCTTGAGTTACTTTAAGACAGTTGCCATTACATTACACTCTGAGGAAATAAGAAATGTCATTTCCCTGTGAGCCATTGAAGGGCCCTGAGCTCTCATCATAGGTAGGAATTAGGATTGATATAAGTCCTGTTTTCAGTAAGACAATGATTTAAAACAGTGAGTTTAGTAAAAATCATGTAGAATACATTTCAGTAAAATTCAGGATAGACAATTACTCTAAGAGAGTCTGCAAAGTAGTTTTTACACAACAGCTATTAGATTAAGCTGTGAAAAATATGGTATTTAATTCCTTAGGGTTCCAGTGAACCAGGGTAAAGCCTAGAGTGAGTGTTAGGAGTCTGATTTTGGGTAAATAGATGAGAGATTATGGAATCATGCTGAGCCTGATATTAGAAACTGTACTCTGACTCGATTTTAGTACAATATTCAGGGAGGAATAAATTATAACTCCTTAGGATGCCAGTCTGCCTAAGATTGCCTTCAGATGTGGGATATAAAGGATAAGATTCTGTAAAGGAACATATGTAAACTGTACTTAATAGTACCATTTTGGAAAGGACCAATAACTTTTGTTAGGCCGGTTCCCACTAGGTTACTTTGTGAGAAAATAAGCAAAAAGATTTTTAGATAGGTAAAATATCTTATATGGATTTCAAACTGAAGTGCTAGCAGGAGGAAAATTACTATTATAATCGGTAGGTTGTGTTCTTTGACAACACTATAAATGCCACTATTGTCCCTTCAGACATAGTCTGTCTAAATACAGAGATCGGCCTTCCAAACAAGATACAATGGAGTAAAAAATAGTCACTTATTTTCAAAGCATGGATATAAAATTTGAGGCTTCTTGCATGTCCTTGAACCTGCAAGTCTTACCTTGCAGACTCTAGTCTCAGCAGGTCTTACAGAGTTTCAGTAAGAAGGAAAAGCATGATGTAAATTGAAGAGAGTCATCAGCATGCTCTGAAAGAAAGGCAGGCACTCCTTTTTTATAGGTGCAGCTGACCAGGGGCTGTGTCAGGTGCAGTTAGTTTATCCTGTAGCAGAATGATTATGTCTAATAGGAATTCCTTTTAACAATTGCTTTCAATTTTTCCCTTTTGCAAGCAACATTGTCTCTCAGTTCATTATCATTTGGAAAGGATCTTATCACAGAGAAGTATTCTGAACTTCAAGCTAGACAAAAGGCCCCGCTTCTGTAAAAGGGACTTGACAGAACTTTGTATGTGTGTATGTGTAGGAGAAACACCACAGTATTTTATGTTGCAAAATGTGAACAGGACAGTGTGTGGCAAGCTGGATGCCGGAGCATCTCTTCTTCCCTTACTGAATGTGCACAGTGCTGGGAAGGGTCTGAGACAGTTTGTTCTCCATTTTACGAGAGCAGGTACTGCACTGCGCTGAGTTTAGCCGTCTTTGCCCTCGTCATTAATAAGAGTAGGATACAGTAAGCAGTAGGAGAAAGCTACAGTATCACAAAGTAGCACTGACTAAGAGTGGCTGCTGGAGGGGAGAGACCCAGTTTGGCTTTGGGCATCTCCCATCTGGTTACTCCCAGAGTAACCCAGAGTTCTCTCTGCTGTTGAACTCCACCTCAGCGTAGGGTTAGGAATTCAGTAAAGTATGAACTATGGAGTGTGAGAAGGCTTTGGGGGGAAGAGCACATTAATTAGTCTGGGACTTCTCCCATTAGACTGCCTTAAGAGAAGTACGAGAACACTATTATTCAGGCATGATTGAGTCTTGTCTCAGACTTCACATAAGATGTCTAAACCAGACACCGTGGCATGATAATGAGACTGATACAAAAAAATCTACTCCCAAATAAGTTTAGTACAGTATTCTTACATTTCTCAGGAAGACTATTGTGGTTTTCCTGTGTTTTCAGATTCAGTTTGAAGTTAGTTTTGAGTGTTTAAGTTAGTTAGAATGTGCAGAGTGTGAGTAGGATTAACACAGCTCAGGAGCTATCAGATTATTCAGTGTGTGAATTTTGAATACCATTTGAGGGAGTATCCTCGAACCTTTTCTCTGTTGTGGATTCAATAAAATGGTAACAATCAACTGACAGTATGTACCCCAAATTTCTGTAGAACAGTAGTCAATATTTTCTTGAGGACAAATTAGATGTAGAAGTTGTCAGTCTATGCCTTGAAGCATCTGTCTTTTTGGAGGGTTTCTCAACATATCTGTAAAGCTGGAAGTGCTCAGAATTTATTATATTGATATTACGCAGCTTATGCTTTCTGAATGAGACAGACTGCCTGTGTACTAGTCAAAGGTTTGCTCTATTATTTGAAAAGTAAAACAATGGGACGCATGGCAGAGTCATACCGAGAAGTTCCTTCCTTGCTGCTTTGACTGCAGAAAATCTTAGTCACAGGGCCTCTGTACTGTTGTCTCTTCGTGTTCTGTGGCAAGTCTGTGGCAAGTAGAGGCCTAGGCACCGTCCATCAAATGAAATGAATCCTGTCTGTCAGATGGTTTCAGCTGTCCCCCAGGCACCTACCACTTGCTGTGAAAAAGGGCCAAGTACAATGACATATGGCTTAGGAGGATTTCTCTCAGCTTCAAACTGGAATGAAGGGTTCTGCTCCTTTGACGAGGCTTTGAACCTGCAATTTTTTGCTCGCAAACTTGTGCTAGCACCACCACATCCTCCCCATGCTATGGGAATGCTTCAGGGAGTGGTAATCCACATTTTTATTCCATGAATTTGAAACTAAGGAGGTCTAGCAGCAAATGTTAAACTTCACCTTACGTATTCAATAGTAAAAGAGCATCCATATGTCACTCCGGTTCCAAGAGTAGATAAGGCACTCAGCTGCATTTTTTAATGCAAATCCCTCTAAAACCTCATATGCTATTAGTAGGCTGCTAGTTACTTGATGAAAGAGAAAATTAACTTTTCAAAGAGCAAGGCAAAAAATAGAACCGAGTCTATTACACCAACGAATCCAATATTCTGCACAATAAGATAGTGTTTCTTTCTACTCATTATGCCTAGCAAAAGCAATCAACAGAAGCCTGAAATGATAATTGTAGAGAAATGAGATCTGATTAAAGTAGAGATCGACAGGTATTGGAAATAACCCACCTATCTCTAAAAGAAAGTGCAAAGTCTATACAGAGCAAACGTTGTATTGTTTAACTCAGCATTGCAGGCCTGGTTTTCTATCTAGCTAATTTTTCTGTGGATTAAGACAACTGTGGTCATAATAGGCACATGTCAATTTTAAACTGAAGTAAATCACGTAAGAATTAAAGCTGTAATGTTCACTCAGCTCAAAAACTAAAATGTGCTCTAATATTGTGATCTCTTTGTCACTTATTCTATCCCAAAGCATTCAGTAAGCTACAGTAAATCAGAAGCTAATTCTGGATTACACCAAGGTTAATTAGAGAAGATTAAAATGGTATTGGATTTGCCTATAAATTCTGTAACAACAGTTATTAACCATTTGGTGTTTATCTAAAATGACTGGATAACACAAAACTAGACCATTCAGTATCCTATGTTATACTTGCATTTAAGTGTGTGCGTGTGTGAAGAAATTTCAGATACTGTGATTTGGAAATTGCTGGTGAGTGGCTGGTGAGGGAAATTGCTCCTTTAAGAATAAATTGGAATATATGGGAAAAGGTAAGTGTGAGAAACTTGTGTGTAGTTTCACATACCCACAAGCAGGCTGGAGACTCAGCATGTTCAAGATTAATTTGATAAATAGCAGCTCCTTTTCTAGCACATGCCATACTGAATCTGCTGATATAGGAAGGGATGAAAGGAAAATTCATCAGAGGAAAAAGGCTAAAGGGTAGATCTAAAGTGTATGTAACTGCTATCTTATGTAATGCAAGATGGTCTATACACGCTCTATCTAAACTCTATTCAATGCTACTTCTCTCTTCCAGCACAGAAACTGCTCTTGGAAATGACTTTTGTGTTTGTGTCCTTTTTTTATTCCTCTTTCAGTCTGCCTCTTCCTCTCCACTTCATACAAAACAAACCTTTTCCTTCTTGCCTTATCCCCACATTGCGCTGAAAGTAATTCCAACTTGCTTCCAAGGGAAAGAGAAGGAGCTGAGCTGAGGGTCTGCTCAAGAAATCATGCAGAAGATGGGAAAAATCTTAGACATCAGGTCTTTCAGGTGCTAAAGAAGCTGTGTCAAAGAAACGTAGGAGCATCATGGCTGAGAGACTCCATACGATTGCAACTTGTGTAGCCATGCTGTTTTTCAGCAGCAAGAGCAAAAAGGTTGTGCAAGTTGGGAGAGAGGTTTTCCAAGGGTGAATGGTTCAATCCTCTCTCTTTCAGTTCAGGAAAATACGGTTAGATTGTTGGCCCCATCAAGCTGCTGCCAAAGGCAGTTATGTTCTATATCTACTCTTGGTGCCCATTCTGGGACTGACACATCCCCTAGGTGGATCTAAGAGAAAACTGGTATTGCTGACGTCCAGGAAGGGTACAATCCAGCAAACTTCTTTGCTTTGTCAGCTCTGCAGGTCTACAGGGGAGACTTGATTTAATACTGACAGTAGAGAATAGATATTGGTTTGAAAATATTCATCTGAGAGAGGACATAGCACTAGCTACACCGTAGAGTATATCTGAGCTGTAAGATAACCACGACAGTTGTGGCTGCAAATGTATGATTGCTTTTATGTATGCAAGAAGTGTTTAATGGAAAGTATTCAGCTGAAACTCGACTTTAAGGAAACAAAGCTCAAAGTGAAGATATTTCTATTAGAGAGAAGAGAGAAAATGAGAAAATGCTATTACAGAAGTAAGGAGACTGAACTGCTTAGTTAGAAAAAGGACAATTTAAATTTTATAGCCCATTTTTGGGAAAAATGCTGTAGAAGGTAAAAATACTAGGAGAATGTTATTCTGTACGTATCAGATAAGATCTGTGCATAATTACTCAGATAAAGAAAGGCTTCCACTATCTATAAATTGCTAATCATTTTCTTGTAGCCATAATCCTTAGCAATATTTAAGTAAAGAGACTAGTCAAGGGGAAGCTGTGAATGTAGTTCTACTGGCAATCAACAGCAGAAATATTCTATGGCCAACAACCCCGTCAATGAACAATCTGGAAGAAAAAGCAAAAAATCAAACAATGACAAGACAACCAACTATGCCAAAGATAACAGAAAAATAGATAAAGACATTGTTTTCAGAAAACCTTGGGACAAGCATGGTTTTACCTGTGCAGACACTTGATGTAGTGTGCATACCTAAGGGCTCTCAACCCTTACTACTTAGTGCTATTTTTGATGTACAGCTTTCTAACATTCCAAATCAACTACTCCACACTTAAAACCAGCAGAGGTTGTAATCACATAAGATGTGTTCTCCAGAGTCAGACAAATGACCTGCCAGTGGTCTAGTCTTAGGGAGGATATACCAGTCAGACCGCTACTTACTATGTAAAGAAACACTTCTTTTGATTGATCTGTTTTGAACTGATCTCCTGCAAGTTTCACTGGGTGCCAATAGTTCTTCTGTTTTAGGAGCAGCACTTCTGTCCTCACCTTATAAAGGCATTTGGAAGAAACGGCCACTCTGCATACCGAAGGGCAACCAGCTGGTGAGAAACAATCAAAGTGTCAACTTTAGGCTTGCTCTACATACACAGCATATCTGCTTTGCCATGTTCAGGAAGTGAGATAATCTCAGAAAATTCAGGTAAACTCAGTTTCTGTGGACTCTGACTCATCCTTATTGCTACAATGGTGCCTATATCAACATTGTCTCACACAGTCACTGCTATTCTTCCTTCAGCTTTTATCTGAAGTATTAATGTTTACATGCATTTAAAATTTTTAATGGGCACACTAGAAGAATAACTGTGTAACATTTGTATTTACCGCTGTCCATTGAAATTTGATGCTTTAATTTGGTCTTTAGAGCAGCTGCTTAAAGCTGATCATCCATACAAAATACTGGAATTAGGCCTGTGAGAGATAAGATAACAGAGTGCAAAAGGGATGTCAGTGGTACAAAATAAATGCTGTTCCTTACAAAACTGTAGGAACTAAGGAATTCTTCCCATAAATATTTATGGAGGACCAAAATTTTGCAGTACTTCTGCCACAAGGGACTTGTATTCTAAAAGCGGCACAGAAGGAGAAAGCTTCTATGCATTTTTCTGTCTTTCTCCTTCAGACTGTACATATTCATGATGACATCCATTTCCTACATTGCATTTAATTTACATATTTGACTGCTTCATCTGCATCAATCTCAATTATCCATCTTCTTTGTGATGACTTGTCTCATTCCAACTCTTCTGAAGGAACTATAATTTCAAGAAAGAAAGAAATGGAAGGGAAAAAAAGTAAATTAAAGTTCTATGGTCCCAAATGGCAAAGTAAGCCTGATTTGACATTCCGGTTTTACAATAATATTCACAGGCTATAATTTTAAGGTTACGTATCTTGTGTCCTTTTGGGCCTTAAAGGCGAGGACTTAGTATTGCTGTAAATAAAACAGGGTCTTATATAAGCCACAATACATATCTCTGTCTGATACTGAGATTTTGTCTATTCTACTCTCATTACTACTTTATGTCTGCCACCTAAGTTGTATTTAGATGCCTTTTGACAAACAGGCGAGGAGGAAGAGAATAGATATTTCAAACTGGTTTTGAGGTTTCTAAAAAAGATAAGAACTTCATTGGCTACGAGATTGTACGCAATTTTTTGACCTTTCCCCCAAACATGTTTTTGGCTGAAAACAAAAAAGATTTAATGTATGTATGTTAATTTGTATTAATTTTCTGTGAGTTATAAGTCTCTTCCCATTTGAAGTCTGTGAGAGTAAGCCAGCAGTAAGTATTCTACCCATTTTTAAGGGAAAATAATGGAGAAAAAGTCACAGAATTTTTTTTAAAGAAAAGTAGTATATTTTTCCTGTGTGTGGACCTTCTAGAAGATTTAAAATAAATAAAAAAAAAAACCAACAAAAAACCAAACAAATTGCACATACTGCCTCCAGAAAAAAAAAAGCACAGAAAGTGTTCCGAAAGATTCTAGTCTTCCAAATTCTGCATATTTATTTTAAGGCCACAGTTCTACAGATTCATTCTCTGACCTTTGACCTTTTCCCCTTGATTTTGCTTTTCCCTGAAGCAACAACACTTTTATTCTCATTAGCAGTGTTTTTTGGCTTTAAAGATATTATTGAAAGACAGACTAAATCAGCCCATCCTACCTCTGTCCAAAAATCAACCCTACATAGTACTATAGGAATGTATCATCATTCTTTACTTATTCATGTAACAAGAGCTCTGGGAGAGAATAATTTCACAATCCTAGACCTTATACCCCAAACAATTGCTGGCTGTGATAAATGTATCTTAATAGTAAGACGTATACCCAGTATGATTTTTATACCCTGTAAACATCAGGATGTAAAGAGCATGGACAGAACAGCCCATAAAACAGCCCATAGCTGTTATTGAGCCAATAGCTTAATAACCAGGAGAATTATTTGCAGCTAACATAAAAGCAAAGCAATTTTAAGTCACCTCTTCTTAAGTAAGATATGGTGCCCCAATACATGATGCTCTAGAACTAGGAAAGTGGGTAAATAAACAATTAAGCATCTAGCTAAGTAACCCCCTCCCACGCAACTGCATCTGTCTGTACAGAAGTATCTTTTCCAACTTGACACTGGATACTTCAGAAAAATGCATTATGATTTTTTTTTTTTTTCCTGTAGAAGAGCGGGGGATGCTGCTTCTTGCAGAAAGTTGCATTTTAATGTAATAGAAATAGCCAGCTGGCAGCAAGGTCACAACCAACCATTCCAACTTGCAAGGCCAGTTGCCAGCTGTAACAGATTTGTCTTTCATGGGATTAATGTTCCACAATCACTTGCACCAAAGTAGGTAATTGAAAATAACTTTTTTTTTTATTTTTTATAATTATTTTGTCGATGTGGATTCCTGTCCTAGTTTTAGCAGGCTGGTATTCTATAAACATTTTATTTTTGTAAGACACATTAAGTGACAGCAAAATAATTTTCTATGGCATTAAAGCACAAATGAACTTTGCTAGAAAACCTGTGTAAACATAGCAACAAAGATGGTTTCTGTGCAGGAATGACACAGAAACACTGCATTAATTAATACGCTGTGTACTATTCTTGACAAAGTAGTTGGGGAAAGGTGACAAAAAGGGTAAACTTGAATACTTTTCTGGTTTTACTTCTGAGCATACATGTTAAGGTCTTCAGTCTACTTTGAGACAGTGCTGCCTAAGGAATGCTGCAGAAGTGTACTTTATTTAGGCAGCATCCTTGAACTGCACTCTGTAAAATGAAGGAATATCAGAAAGTCTGGCTGCGTAGGCTGTATATTCTAGAAAATCTTGATTACGCTGTCTCTTCACTGACCACTCAGAGTTGAAAATAGCTTATGCAAAATCTTATTTGGGATATTCAGGGGATACATAGTTAAATATTATGAATCATATAGTCCTAGCAACTCTGTCGAAGTCTTGTCATTTTGAAAGAAGAGAGATATAAAATACTGCTTAAATTTACAAATTAAAAAATAGAACTGGAAAATAAAGAGAAAGCAATTTCAAAGTAGTTCCTATGAAATCAAATAAAAAGAACACAGAGGTAAGGACAACAGTCATGGGGATTTCTACCTTCTTCCTTTGCTATAAAGAGATCCGTAGTCGTTTAAACATGCAATAAATCAGTCTTAGTCTCAAAGAGAAATCAAGGAGAAAAGAAGATGTATTTCTGGGCTAAAGGCAGAATTTCATCCTCCAGCCCTTTAGTTTGGATAGATTAAGGGAGCAGTGAAGACAGTGCAGGTCATGTGCAAGCTGCACAGTTTGCAAATAATCTGTCATCTTGAACTTTCTGTTCGCTACTCTGGTAATATACGTACACCAAAAATCTATGTACATAAGTACATTCAGCTTCAGAAGAGGTGATCATTGCAAATAAAATGCATAAAACTGCTTTGTTTAATAATTTCTTTTTCTTATCCAGGTCCCTTTTGATGTAGTTTTATTTTTAAATTCTCTAGTTCAATGCAATCATGAAGTCTGATTCCGATTTCACTGCACTGTTATAAAATGGAAATAATGACATAAACTATTTAGAGTTTACAGGAAAAACCTGCAGCTGAGATTATCTATGGAGATCAGAGCTATGAATGTATGGAGACAAGCTTATACAGATACAGCAAGATCTGAGTCAATAAAAGAACGTGGCACACATTGACTGAGGGAGAATAAAACCAAGGACATTTTTGTATCCCAGTAAACCCTATCATGGCAGTAGGAAAATCCTGAAAAAGCAAACAGGACCAGACACTAGCTTACTCAAACCAGGAAGCCTCAGGTCACCTTATCCAGAGGCAGTCAGCTACTGCACTGCACGATGACAAGCAGTAAGGCTGTCAGTCTTCTTGATGTGGTACTGAAAATAGCCACTCATGCAAAAGCTGAATGTCCAAAGATCAGTCAGTGTGATGAGATTTGAGAACCTAAAATTTTTTGGAAAGATGCCAACGGGTATCGGTGCCACTCACATGAATGCATTTGTTATCTAGTGCTGACAGACCGGGAATATGTAGGGTAGAGGACCTGGGGCTCTCTGCATGTCCTGAAAGTGAATTGGATCACAGGCAGAACACAGGGATTGTTGATAAAATGTGACTTAATGTTTGAAAATACATAATAAGAAATACCTCTGGTCAGATTCTCTTCATGATATAAACATGCATCATCACTGTCAGAAATCATTTATGCAAGAGAAGAAATTAAGAAGAAAGTGAGGAAGGTATTTTGTGTTTTCTGTCAAAACATAAGTGTTTCAGGGAGAAAGCCATAAGAATGTAAGAACTTAATCCTAATTCATTTGTTAGTGCCACCTCTGAGAAAATGCTAATTCTCCACTGAGATTGTGAACGAGCTACACTAAGGTCTGATTCTTTGTTTATTCCTATGTACAGTTTTTGCCATTTAATAAAATTCAAATTAAAAAAAAATAAAAAGTGGTTCTGGTAACAAAAATGATGTTGTTAACACTGAGAAGAGTTGCAGCAAGACTAGAAAATGTAAAATGTTTTCTTAGACGTGTGCAAGTAGTTGTGTCACAAATGCTGGGGTTTATCTTTTCTCCTATTTATCCAGGTCTGTACATGTCTAGTATACTATCATTTCTGTTTCTTCATTTGGACATGTAGTCAAGTAACAAGTCTTGGGAGGTGGTATTCTGATTTTCAGCACAAATACATCTCTTGATTTTATTACCATTTTAGAGCATTTTTTACAGTATGGTGTCTTTCAAATGGTTGTGTCTATTGTCTGTGGTTGCCACAAATGGGTATAAAATGAAAATTATCATGTTTCAGTGAAGTAATAGTATTTTGACCTTAATTTGAGACTGATTCTTTTGTAATGAATGAACTATAATGAAAATTGGAAATAATAATTTTATTTTTACCAAGTATTTGATTTAGGAAAATATCTGCAGGGCTCCAACTAATACTTTATGGTGTATGGTCAATTATGAACTCGGCTTTCTATCAACCTTGGAAGTTTCATTGCATTTTCATAAACTGTCACATACTGCTGGTTGTAATGGATTCCTTCACTTTTTAATCAACCAAAAAGAGTTGCATAGATCTAAAATGGATCTAAAAGAGTGTTCATTGCTTTTATCTTTGCACACTCTCAGATATAATATATCAATCTATTAAAATGATAATTTAATTTTTTGATTAAACATAGATGGGAAACTACTGAGAAATGGGAGATAAATACAGAATAAATTGATAAACGTCTGTTGAAGGTAGGACACTGGGGTTCTCTCTGAATGGTATTGATTCATTCATTTGCAGGTGGATGTGGTGGTTTGCAGTGACAATACTCGTGAATATTTCTTGGATTACTGAAAATTAAACTGCAGTGAAAGGAGTCCTTCATAGGGCTCTGCTCATAAGAATATTGAATTTATGTTAAAAGGAGGAAAGAATCTATATTAGGAGAAAATGATGTGAACTATCTACAAGATGAGGCTTCAAATGTATTTTTTAAATCACTTCTCAAACTTGACATGAAAAATTTTAACTCAACATTTTAGCTTCTTTTTCAAGGAATCCTTGGGAATATGCACAAAATATTTTAAATATAAGATCTTTCTGTTTTAAGTACTTTAGGTCTTTAAATTGTAAGCAACTGAAATTTTAAAAGAGGGTTTCCTTTCTTTTCTGTGCATAATGAACAACAGCAGACAATACTTTTAGTGCCAAATGCAATATATATAATTGCAAAACACCCATAAATTGGAAGGCTATCATTATATGTCCATATTCAGATATCTAGATGACTGATTTGACTGAAATACTAAGCATTGTGTTTTCTCTACTTAAAAGCAGGCCACATATATATCACTAAAAGGAATTTTGATACCTAACAATGAGCATTTTCTATGATAGTTTTCAGAGCTGCTTAAAACTGTGAATCACTGAGTTACAGTGTTTCAATACACTGTATTTCCCTGTTGTAAGAAAATGGTTAAGTTCCAGTTAAATATAGTATTAAGACAACATTACTATGCAATTGCAGATTTTATTCAAGTTGAACCTGGTAATATTGACTCAAGAAAGCATTTTGTTTCATATTTTACTGTGTAGAAAGAAAAAATATGTTAAAGCAGCAAGTGCTGTACACTAAGTACTATATATAGTCTACTTATTTGCAGTAGAGTTATCACTACTCTGGGGATCCTCCAGTGATCTAGAGTAGGACAAGACAGGTGAATTAAACACTCCATAGAGCTCTACATCCTACCTTGTTGCACAGAGACCACAAAAGGAACAAAGGATTATGTTGAGAGAGTTGAAAATTATGCAGTGGTGTTAAGTTCTAAGATGGATCTATCTCCATTAGCTAAGTCGGGTTATAAACCTCCCATTTTCAACTGTATTAGGTCTACATGCCTGAAATTGAAATGATGACAAATATATCTTTGCAACTGGTAATGCTGATGGAACCTACTGGAGGGACTAAGTTTTCCTTTGCGTTTCTTTTATGCATTTTAAAATGGAGAATATATCTGCAATTGATAATCTCAAAAGAGAGGAGATTTTTTCTGTTTAATTTTATTTTTGATTTAAAAAATATGCACAGCACTACAGCTGGGAGAGTTGACCTTTGAAGTATGAATGTCAAGACCGAAACGACAACTAATTAAATTAACCTAAGTTATTTCTAAATATATTTAAATAAATAAATAAATACATGCTTTCCTTTACTGAATGTCAAGATGAAAGAATGCTGTTTCTCAGCTAAGACATCAAAGCCTTGAAAGAGTTTGGACAAAAAAATGGAGTGCTAATTCTTATTGAAAGCAAAAGTATTCCTAAGGGAGCCACTTCTTCTAAACTATATGTCTTTGACATAAACTGGCAATAAAGGAGAAAACTACTGCTGAGAATGTGAGAAATGCAGCTGAAATGCTTGCTCCTTTTCAGAGATACTCAAATAATTTGACCTCATTGGAGATACACTGAACATCCTTATTTTGAGGCTCATATAATCTCTTGAATTGAGCTTGGCACTATTTACTGTGTTAGAAGAAATGAAAGTAAGCTATAACAATAAGATTATATTATTACTAACTGCAATGAAATCATCAGCAGAGTTCACTTAGAGTTTATTTGGCACCTATTTTAAATACAGGACTCAGGAACATTGTGATAAATGCTATGTGGTTTTCAGTCTATTACATGTAGATACAGCTCATAAGGGCATGATTTAGTGGTGGACTTGGCAGTGTTAGGTTTATGATTGTACTCTATGATCCTTATGGTTTCTTCCAACCTAAATGATTCTGTGATTCTATATTTATTGTAACTCCATGTGACAACTGCACGATCAACCACTGTTCCTCATTAGTGTGGTTACTATTTGAAAGAAAGAGAAGGTTTTGGTTCTTTTTGAGGTTGGTCATGCAGTCTGGAAGATGTTCAAGGCATACTCTAGCCAAGACTTTTTTCTCGGTGTTTGAGTTGGCCATACCCAGACAGTGGGATTTCATCCTCCAGCACACAATGGAGATGGTCTCAACTGCTTTTCATTGGTATGATGTAAGAAAACCTTTTCTAGGAAGTGCTTGCTGCTGCTCTTTGAGAAACTGCACCTAGAAAATAATAGAGAGTAAATGCAGTAAACAAAAGCTGTGTAATGAAAAGAAAAAAAAAGATTTCTGGAAAATCAACAGAACTGTAAATTACATGAGTCAAAGCTGCATCCCATAGTTAAATTATCACATTTCTCTGGCCTTTGAAGTAACTGAGTTTTATTACACCACCTATTACCAACTGCTAACTGC
The DNA here is from genome assembly GCA_013400375.1 of Thinocorus orbignyianus. Lineage (NCBI taxonomy): Eukaryota > Metazoa > Chordata > Aves > Ciconiiformes > Thinocoridae > Thinocorus > Thinocorus orbignyianus. The sequence continues at coordinate 18,320 of VXBW01007901.1, read as the reverse complement.
TCAGAACTGGATTGGAACTGAAATGTTGGCCGTGAACCACTATGTACCTTTGCAGCTGAAAGAGGCAGTAAACAGTAGATCTAAAGAGTGGCTTTAACTCCTTTCAATTTCCATGTAAAAACTCCAGACTATTTCCTACCTTATGTTTTAATTTAATGGGAATCTAGGTGAAAGCCTTATCATTGTACTATTTGTGCAGAAAAAAAAACTCTATTTCAGTGGGTAAAATGCAAAATCTTCATTGTTTTAGGGATCCGAAGACAACATTTCCTCCCACTCTGTTACAGAAATTCTGTGACCAGTTTTGTTTATACTCCCAGTTTTGCCCACTGAAGCTTGAATTAACTTCTGCAAAGGAGAATAACTTTAGGGGATTCAACTTATTCCTTCTCTTTTGATTATCAGCCTGTAGCCTTTCAGTAAGGGTGCTCATCTTAGAAGTAAGATGAATACTAGAATTCAAACATATTGGCAGTAGCCATGAGGTTTCTCTGTCTACTTGGACTTGATTTTAGAAGGAAATGGCAGTTTTAACTTTATTTTGCCTGGAGTATAACCTGGTGGGGATCCATTGACAATGTCTATCATACCAACCTCCTTAGAGTATGTAAGTGTTCCTTAGCCTATTTTTTAAGAATTAAGGGATGGAATGATCTGAAATACCAGTCAGACTGCATTTTTTAAATGGATTTACAGCTCACTAAATTACCTATAAGAGAATGATGTATTTGTTTACAATTTATGAATGCAAAATTCGTTTATGTTTAGAAAAGTGTACAATTTCAGTGCTGTAAGAAAAGTTGCTGACTACTTAGGACTTCTAAGATATGCGGTCTTTTTTTTTTTTTTTTTCTTTCTTTTAAAGTAATTAAAAATCTGTCATTTCCCACTGAGCCTACATGTGCCAAATCACTTCCTTACAGAAAGGTATTGTCCTGGTTTCCAGCAGGGACGGGGTTGATTCTCCCCTGTCTCTACCCGGCACAGCTATTCCACCCCATGTGTGCCAGGCCCAGGGGCAGCAGGGAGCTGGCCGGGAAGGGGAGGGGCCACAACTGGGAGTGGGCGTGGTGACGTCACGGCGTAGGCGTATATATGGGCGGGCAGCGCCGGGGTGCTCTCAGCGCGTTGGTGGCGGTCGGGTTGGGTCGGGGTGGTGTGGTGTAGCGCGGGGTGCGGTCGGTATTGTACTCATGTTTGTCTCCTCCATCTGTGTTACTGTTTCCCTGCAATACCTGCTGCTCTGGTAAACAGTTGTTAGCTCAACCCACGGGTCTGCCTTTTCTTTCTCATCCTCTCCCCGCCGCTGGAGGGGCGGAGCCAAGGGACTGCCACGTGGCGCTTTTGTTGCCGCCGAGGCTAAACCGTGGCAGATATATAGTAAAATGTATTATATAAGAGATTACATTTAAAAAAGTGATGTTATGAAAAAATTTCTTGTAGCATTTGTCAAATTGACAATACTGAATTGTTATGCTATGATGCAATGACATTAGATAATAACACAACACACTGCTTTCTTAACTAATTACCCATGTTACATTTCAGATGAGAAAATCGCTAGCTAACTAGATGGATGTGTTTTTCCTATGCAATTTTGATTAACTGAAATAATTTTATCTTTACCAGTATAGTATTTGGAAACCTTGTTTCTTCTTCCTCTGACTACCTTGTTCTGTTTTGTACAAAGTTCTTGTCATATTTTCCTATTATCTAAAAGTAAAACAAAAGCACTTAATTTAGAGTGTCTTTTCAAGATTGAGCCCATAGAGCTTCAGAGAGTAAGGATGCCACCTGATTTTAGTTAAAAAATAATTACTATTTCTGATCTGCATCTTATTTGTTATCAGATTCTTAATTCATTTATATTTTTATATTATTTGAGATTCTTGTTAAAAGTTTGAGCGGAAGCTGAACAGTATTTTCAAATGTTGGACTGAGTGCTTTTAAAGTGTTATTTTTCTTCTTAAACTTTGAGATTTTGTGCTTATTTTGAACCTGGAGTGAACAGATCAAGTGGGATGCGGGACTGGTAGCCAATCTGACTCCAAAATGGAAAAAAATGTGTTGTCACTTGAACTTCTCAGTAGCGTGTTTCATACAGCTATAATCCGTAGTCAAAGGCAATAACTAAATGTAATTTGTAATTCAGTAGTTAGTGATTAGAATTTAGGAATCTGTGAATGCTTGTACCTGTGTTTATTGAAGACTATCATGAATCAGTGGGAGAAAAAATACTGGTGCATTTTCTTGTTCTTCAGTACTATTTACTGATAGAAATATGCTGGAAATATGCTGGTGGTCTGGTATGGTTTTTGCCAGTTTGTTACTGCGGGTTTGGGATTTTTTTGTGGTGTTTTTTGTTGTTGTTTTTTGGTTTGGTTTGCTTTGGTGTTTTGTTTTTTTTAAACAGCCTGTCCAGTATATTATTATATTGTTGTATTATTTTACAGAGCTGTACTTCAAAAGAACTAAGATCTATCAATAATATTTATTTGAAGGGCTAAAGGAATTTTCTTCATAGTTTGAAAACTGTGTTCACATTACAGTAATTTTCATCATATTCATAAAAAAAGCATAATTCCTTTTACTCTTCCCAAAGTCTTACACTTTCAACTGTTCCCAACAGAAAATTGAAGGCCGATGAAATCTAATTACCTGGTACGCAACCTGAGAGACATTTAAGGAGAAATTAGAAATTCTAATTATCTGCTAACTTTCCTCCATTTATGTTACGTTTAACATACCTTAACTTCCCATACCTTTAATTTTCTGTCTACCACTTTAATTTTGGCTTTCCATTGTTACTAGTGCTAAACTGGTGTCTAGCTGCATCAATATACTGTTAAATTTTCCTGATTGAGCATAAATCAGTTTATTTTCCCTGATGTTTACCTTGCAATTGGAATTCTCAGAAGAGATTCATTGCATATTATTACAGAGAGCTTTGTTACAAGAAGAGTAAGTGAAATGACCAACTCTTACTAGAACATGAAGGGACATTACCTATCCTGATGCAGGATTGAATATTGTGGATTTTACCCCCAAAGTTTGGTGCTGTGTCCTTTCAGCTGTTGTTATAGTTAATGAGAGTGTTATTTTTTCTCGGTTTACTACATATTGCAGAGGGTATTGATTACAGACAGATTTATTTAATTTGCCCAGTATTCAGCTTGTATCTTGAATATAAAGTGTGACATACAGTGAAGTTACAATTTTTAATTTACATTCCAGTGGTGTTTCCCATGTATATGGAATATATTTGAATTATTAACATCTTCAGTGTGTGTATATGAGTGTGCTGACACCTGCATAACACTCGAAGTGCATCCTTTTGAATTTGCTCTCTGATAATTTTATGTGATATACCATTGTTCTGTGGAAAAAGGTATAAATTAATCCATTGCTTATATTGCAACCTGAATGACTTTCCCTCTCAGTAGACCATTTATGAGAAGATGAACTTTGCCCATTGAGTATGCAGTTATTTATTGGATTAGAGCATGATATTGGAGATAAAGCATCTGGGATTTGGTCCCGCTTTTGGGAGGTGTTTTCATCCAAATTGTTATAGGTAACATTTACAGAGAGAACAAAGAAGCTTCTTGTGGTGGTTCTGTTCTGACAGAAAAGTTAGAAGGAAAAAATTTTGTCTTAAAATTAGTTTGATCTGGGAAACTCAAGCTAATACTGTAATCACATGGCTTTTCTATGACACCACAATAAAGTATAGTTAAAGTAGTATTCAGTATAAAGCTAGTATGTTTAGCTCTAATTTTCATATGTTGAAGCTAGTATCAGCATATGATACTAGCTACCTTAGATCAGCCTACCTTAGTTCTGAATTTCTTTAATTTTTACATTCATCATAGTGCTATGGTTTACCTTTACATTTTTGTGGTCACCTACATTATTGGTATGCAGTTGTTTTTTCCTTATTTAGAAATATTTGTGTTTCCATACGGTCTGAATGGTTTAATGGTGAAGCGCAAAGCATTTTTGAGTCAAATATCCTTACATCTGTGCAGAGGTGTGCATTTTTTCCTCATTTACTTACTCATTTGATTAAGTATGGCATGTTGGAGCTGCAGTAAGTGCTGAGAGCTCTGGGGTGATTCCAGTTGAGCCTGCTCTAGAGCCACCAAAAATAAAATGCTGCCTAGTGAGGCAGAGCTCCTAAGTTTAGGTGCAATGCTATGCTAAGCAGCTAAACTGCTATATATATCAATCTGCTGCCACTATATAGAACCTGTCACGTGGATGTGCTTTCATGGTACATTTTTATGGTGCTTTCTATGAAATATAAATGCCCTAATTACTTGTTTTTCATATAAGTACAAAAACTCTATATAGAAAATTATTAAGGGGCGATTGTGTGTACACAGATGTCTTTATTTATTTTTATTGAAATATCTGTTTGTGATGATCCTGAAATTTGTTTCTGCATGCACATAAAAGAGTTATGTTCTTTGTGCATGCAGAAAGCACAAAATATGCATTGTGCTTTCTATATGGTATGTAAGGTACATAAAATATCTGTAAAAGGTATTATTTTTAGCACTTCAAAATCTGAATACTTCCCATGACATTACTGGAATTTCACTGACAGAAAGTAATGCCTTATTCTAAAAAACAAACAAACAAACAAACAAATTTATTATTCATAGATACTTAAATCTGCAAATTGAAAATATATCTTTCAAAGTTGTTCTATTTCAAAATTACATTCCTACTAATCCACACATGAGCTGTGAAAATAAGATTTCAATTTCTACTCTTCTTTTGTCTTTATGTACGTTTTTCAAAAAGAATTGATTACAAGATTGTGTGCTAGAAAGCTTGCCTGATCGTTTCCTGCAATATCAGCTGGTCTAATAAAAGATATTGGAAGCCAAAATACTTCATTTCTTGCTTCTGATAATGTTTTAGAAACTTTTCTGCTTGCTTGAAAAATGTTAGAGAAACGATTACCCAGGACCCAGTCGTCTAAGAATGATGCACCTAATGCTGGAAGATGTATCAAACTTGAAATATGCTGTAAGTTTCTATCAATGATGGAATAACTTTACGTCATTTAGGATTGTAACTGATGTGATTATTCTTTTCTTTTGCATCTTAGTGTTAGGAGAGTAAATTATCAATAAATAACAGTACCTGCTTAAAGGATTAAGAATCTCACGGTGACCACTAAAATTAGAGTCAGTTAAATGCCTTAGCAAATAAAAATAAACTTTATTCCTACTTAAGTATTTATTAGGTGCCAATTACCTGTGAATACTGTACTAATAAAAATTTAATTATATCAATGCTAGGAGATTAATTCTACATATGCTACATAATATAATATATACTTCTAAAGGATTACTTCAGTTTTTCACTCCTAATTATTACATCTAACTAATTTCAGATCAAAAACGAGTAGGACAAAAGCGTGCGGTAAGAACAAAGTGGTCATGTAGACTGAGAGTGAACTCTGGTCAAAGTGAAGGTATTTTGATTTACAGTAGAATCTGACTGTCATATTTTAAATTTTGATTCTGCATTGTCATGGCGTATGTTGAATTGGCCAATTATGGGCAAGAAATGCTCTCCCCTCACTTCTCACTCTGAGGAGAAGACAAAGAGAGATAAAGAGATCTGTGACTTTAGAAGGAACTAAACTACATTAATGAAATAGCAATAATAAAATGGAAAGAAAATAATGAAATAGATGCAATATATGCAAAATAGTATCAGGCTTCCAGAATGATGTCACCAGCAGTCATGGGAGAAGTCCCAGACTACACTTGGCGATGGATGGGAACTGGATTCTGGACCTGGAGTCAAGAACACACAGATCAGCATCAAAGGCAGATGAACAAATAGGATCCTCTTAGGCCATTGGCCACTGAAGAAAGACTGACCTTTTGGTGCCTCAGCTTTATACTGAGCATGGGGCAGATGGATGGAACAACCTGGTGGTCAGTTTTGGATCACCTATCCTGCCCACTCCTTCCCACAGGTACAACCTCTCTAGACTTTTCTGTTTCCAACCTTCCAAGAGGGCAAATAACAAAATTAGCTGAGCTTGGATGTTACAGCAATAAGTATAATATGAGCCTTCTGCATATCATTCCTTGGCATGAAGTGTATACATTGGTCTTATCGCTCTGAAAATGAACAGTTTTCTGCACATAAGCTGTTCATTTCTGAGAGGTAGAACAGGCCTAATAAGATGTCAAATTACTGAACAGAAAGTTTGTTCTGTTTTACCTCATACAAGGACATGCATACTTCTCTACCAAGGAAATCTCCCCCACTAAACACTTTACATCCTTCTGTTGAAGATATATCTGGATGACTTTACTGGAGCTGGAACTTTGGGACAAATCTGAAGAAGAATATAGATGTGTCTTATTTTGTATGTATGTTTTGCTGCTATGAAAACTTCTAATTTCCAATTTCTGGTAATTATCATCCCACAAGTGAGAATTTGTTGTTTGGCTTAGATCTAAAACTGTGTCCTAAAAATAAAGCAATAACAGCAGCCAGTCTCTTTTAACCAATAATGCAGTGGTCCAAAAAGCTGTTCAAGGGCAGAGATCAATTGTCACATTCACAGCTCCGATGTCCAGCGCCTGACACAGGGCCATACCTCCCAGCCTGTCCCACAGCAGTCCACCTGCAACCACAGTTACCCGACCCTTCTGGGAAGGCAGCGGATGGACACGTTCGGTAAGAGTCCTATTTTTCATTCCATGCACCAAGTTTTGATTTGATTCGTTCTGATTTAGATTCAAAACCATTCCTTTGCCTTCTCCTAAGATTTCTTACATGTTTTAGTCTCTGATGGTATCTGTCTCTAAGCTAATCATTCCAAGTGTCTGTTGTAATCAGTAGAGTTATAATCGGTGTCATCTAAGGTAATTATTTGCATCCTGAAGTAGATATCTAAAAGAGGCTAAATTAATTGCATCTTCAAAGTGGCTATTTCTTGCCATTTGGCCACAAAGATAATATAAAATTACTAAATTAGTGTTTGGAATCTGTATTATAGACCCTAAGTTTAACTGAGATAAATTATAAAGTTTTGGTGTAAAGCCATAAAGCATTATTTAAAATATAAATAAACAATTTTTAGAAAAACTTTGAAACTTATTTTTGTAACATCATAACTAATTTGTATTCCTCTTGTGGACCCTGTAGATTCCATAGAATTTGACTTCTGTGGGTTTTTTTTTTATGTCTTGTTATCAAAACCTAATTTCAAAGTCACCTGGAATTTCATGTATGAAACTGAGACTGGCTCTGAACTGATTACGATATTTCAGTTGATGTTGCAATTATACCAGTTTTACAACTCATGAAGTGAAACTATCAACTGTGCCATAATAAGACTTTGTCTTCTATTGGGACCTCTACAGAGAAGTGACACCCGGAATGAAGCTTAGGTACACTCTCTATTCCAGTTTACAGCGATCTGTGTACTTTGCCTTTTATGATCCGACAGTATCATCAAGTAGCATGTCCCTTTTGCTTACACTGGAGAACTTCAGTGTGCTGTGGTGCCTGTCCCTGCTCTTTAGGAAGACTGTGTAAACATTTTAGTGGAAAATGAACTCATTCAGGATTCTTGCTGCTCTTAGTTATACATAGGTTTCAATTTAATCTTTTCAGGTACTAAGGCAGGCTCTCTCAACAAAAGCCTGCACCACTTTATTGTGATGCTTTTGTCAAGAGCCTCAGGCTTTTTTATGTGTGAAAGCCCTGTATTGGAATGTGTGACAAAGTGTTAAGATACAGAGACTCACCTTAGCATTGTATATTGATGTCTATCATAACATGGCTTCAAGGCCATGTTATGTTTAAGGATTAAACTATTATACTTATCTTCCTCTCATGGGCATTTTGTGAAAAACAAAAATAAATCCATTCTCTTAAGAATAAAATAAACCACTTTTCTACTTTATTTACTTGGTACCTTTCCGAAAGTCTGCTACTGAGCAAGCAAGGTACTTTCCTATTTCACTGTGACTAAGCACTGAACATAGCTCATGTTAAATTACTAGTCTTAATACTTAAGACACAAGGGAGATGGAGAGCAGTTAGTTTTTGAAGTTACATAAAATATGGCTGAACAGCTCAACAAACTTATGAGTTTGTTTATTCTGGCTCACAATCATCAGTGAAAAATATAGCATCATTTTTTTGTAAAGATAGTGTGAGTGCATGTGTCCATTTTCATTTTAATTTAATTTGCATAATTAAACACTCCCTTTTATGGGTCAGTCAGAGCTCAACAGCGTGGCCCCTTTCCCACATTTATATTGATATCTCTGGTTACTTGTGAACAGTTCTAGAAGAATTCAAAATATATAATTGGGTCAATAAAAGGGCATTAAAATAACCAGTACTGAAATTCACACAAGCCAACATGTTTCTTCAGCCAAGGTCTTTTTTATTTTTTTAAAAAAAGGCTGAAGTGATTGTTTGTTATACACATTTAAAAAAGCATTCTTTATCCTAAAATTCCTCCTCTTCTGCAGTCATTCCCAAGGTGCTTTTTAGGGGCTTGAGGAGGGGGTTAGGGTTTTTTTTCAATTTTCTGGGACTGAAAATTGCCTTATTTCAGGGCTTTAGAAAAGCATTTATTTTTTATACGAGCAAGTTATCTTTTGGTGTGTTCTCTTTTATTTGCTGTAAGAAACTAGGTCCTCATCTGTATGGGTGTACACACTGGGGGCATTACAATTTAAACATGTCTTCAGGTAGAACTGGATCTACAAAATAAGATATTTTTCTAAAGCAAACAGAAGTATTCTGAAGGTTTGTCTGAACTTTTGACAGAAAAGAGATTAGCATGTCAGCTGAACAGCGTATACCTTACTGTGTAATTTACTACCAGCCTAGTTTGCTCCCTGTACTGCTTAATAGTTTGCTTAACATGCTATAAAACTCCCTGATATCTTCCTGTCTCAGTACTGCACACACCCTGGCTTATCTGACTCCTCATCTTGGAGATCTTGCTGACTTTGTTATTTAATCACTTGAGAATTCCACTCCTATAAGAAACTGTGTCTTTTTAACTTTTTTGTCCTGTTTCAGAGTACTTTCTGTTGCCTTCAAAAACCTCTTCTTCATTGAGCTGAAATTCTGCTTTAAGGTCAGTTTTAGGTTACAAAAAAAAAAAAAAAAAGAAAAAAAAGAAAAAAAAAAAAATTACATCCAAACAACGCATTTGTATTCCTTGTATATCCTTAAACTAGAAACTTTTAGCAAAAAAAATTACCTCCTAGAGAAAAAGAAAAAGAACAAAAAAAAAAGAAAAAGAAAGAAGCATAATTGGACTAATTTCTTCTGGGATAAGAAGAGACAAAATCAGTTTGGAAGGCACTAGGTCAACACACTGGCAGCTATTGACCCAGTAAAGGCTCCATAGGCAAAGTATGAAGGCTTGTTCTCTCTTTCTGCTACCATATATTGCAAGAGAGGAATTACAATTAAAAGTGGAAATGCCAACGTTGTATTTGCTTTACAGTTACAGACAAATAACAGCTGTTATATTGACTACAAGTTCATAGAGACAAAATATTATTTCTGTTTGTTTGTTATATGCCAACTTCCATTAAAAATACAGCACAAGATTCAGTGTTGTCTAGGTGCGCTTTGTTAGAAGCTTCATAGTATTGTGATTTTTTTCCACTTTCTTTGAAACAAAGTATACTACATTTTCAGTCACTGCCTGAACTTAGCGTTCACAAACTTAGCATCTAAGAAACTTCCTTCCAATCTACTCCTTCACTTCTGCTCTGTTTAACGTAGAAAAAAAGGCAGCATAAAAAACCCTGAAATAGATAAGTATATGGTGAGAGACAGATGTAGAAGGGATGACAGCAAAGTAATGCTCAGAAGGGCTTTCAAGTCTTCAGTTAGATCCTCAGACAAATATGAAATAGCTTAGGTTTGTTGACCTGGAGAATTTTTTGAAAGTCTCTTCTGTTTGTCATAAGAAACTTGGGTTTGGATTTCTGTTCTGCTTCTGCACAAGAGTAATGAAAACAAATGCACATAGCAAAGTGATTCCTTTTTTCAGTCATCTATATTGTAATCAAGCAATGACCTTTGGCCATCTGATTAAATGCTTTACCTGTATAAAAAGAACAAGGTACTGCTTATACTTAGTGTATAATGTGTGGCAGCGCAGGCTTGTGATAACACTGTACAAGAGTAAAGCTGCTGAACTGCTTAAAGTTTCTCATGTTTTCAGTGACCTTGGAAAAATCCGTCAATTTCCATAATTAAGAACATACAGGTCCTACACCACTTTTTCAAACTCAGTTTCTCAATGAATCTCTAGCTTTCTTGAGATCTGGAAACATTTAGAGAAATTAAGCACTAAATCAAGATGAACCTAAGAAACTGAATGAAAGGCATTACTTAAACTAGTCAAAGTTAAATTCGGAGGGGAAAAAAAGAACAGTCTAACATACATGTCTAATCATGTATGTTAAGCATAGATGTTTATTTCAACTTGAGATTTGCAACCATCCAGATATTTAATCCAGGCTACTCATCCTTTTGAAAAAAAAAAACAAACAACAAAAAAAACCAAACCAGCCCACATAGCAGCCACTGGTTGCACACTTAAGGCACTACTATGGAGATACTCACATTTTGACAATAGGATTAAATCCATTTTGAAGGTACTCCACTTTTGGACTTAAAAGCAACTAAAATTTTGTTGATACAGCTAATGTAAGAACTGAAAAATTTAAAAATATTTAACAAAGATAGAATAAAATCTGCTCCAGACTCCTAATGACCCTTTGCACAGTGGAGATTCGTAGTGCAAGCAGTTTCTAAGCCTGAGCACTGCTGAACTTCAGAAGATACTACATGTCCTGTGAGACTTGTCCTTGGCACCCACTGCTCTATGTCATTCTGGAAGAGTCTTGGTTAAGAGTCCTCTTCAGCCTTTCACACATCTCGGTGCACCCATGATTATTTTTGCACTGAGTAACCATGGTGCTGCTCTGCAGACCCCAATGTGGAGCTTTGGCAGTACAGAAGTGTTCAACCTGCACAGGTAAACTGCATGGAATTTTTAGCACCAGGTGCTTCAGTGCCTTTTGTTATATATGAGTGTGTATACTCATATCTCCCCAAGAGAAACAGTGAATTTCCACCCCACCCCCTACTTTCCTCCCATTTAATTACCTTACTTCTTCAGATCACTTATAAACTATATTTCTTGGGTGACTAAGTAAATTAGTTCATGTACTTTTGAGTACTCAGACTTGGTATTTCTACTTGTAAAATGATGTGATGATCCTTCTCTAATTTTCAAGCATGTTGTAAGGCTTTTTCTACTATGTTCTCAAAGGAGTATGATACTGCAATGTTGAGAACCTTAGAAATGCCTATACATAAGTAAACATCAGAGGTAAGGCCTTGAGTGGGATCCAAGAGTCCTTGGATGTTCAGAGAAAAGCACTCACTACCACTAGAAAGGTTATTTACTTCTCTTGCTCAACATCTTAGTGAGTTATAATTTTGTTATGAAATACAAACCTAGCAAAATGTAGAGGCCTGGCCTTTGAATCCAGCAGAATGGGTTTGCTGCCTGCAGCCAGATCTGTTTGCCAACCACCTGAACAGGTTCCAAGCAATTTGGAACTGCTGTTCTTTAAGGCATAAATGGTTTCATGGCAGCTGGGATGAATACATTTCAAATTTGAAATGAATGTTCTGCAATCATGCCAGCAGGGAAAAAAAGAATAAATTACTGTATACCACTGCTGACATGACCATCAGTGCCACAACAAGAGTTAAATGGAGCCCATTCTGACACCAAAGTGTTAGACAACTAACAGATACAAAGAATTTCCTAGAGTATTTTTCTCACAAGTAGTACAGTAGTATTTTCCGGCTGAGGTGTTAAATTGTGAAGTCATTGGGAACATTCTTCTTAGCATTTTGATCCTAGTTCTCTTCCCATGGCCATGTTCATGTTTCCCACCCCACCAATTTTATGAGCTGTGCTGAGAATTCAAAACCTCAGATATGAGTGTGATCTGGAGAAATGCAGAACAAAACAAGATACTTCCTCTAATGGTATAGTTCCACAGTTTTCAGTTTGTAGACTACCGCCTTGTGAGGGGTTGTGTTTTATTTTCAGGAAGTCGGCTAAAGAAAAGGAGAGAAGTTGTTCACTTGCTATCCAACTATTATACTTCGTGAGATTTGTGAAGGTTTCAAGACTACCAAAAGGAGGGACATCCCCTCACTCACCCCTCCACCACCGTGGTGTTGACAAATCAGAAACTAGACTAAAAAATACCAGCAGAGCCAAAAAAATACAGGCTTGATGGCTAGATGGACAATTCGATACTCTATTAAGCGTTTTCCAGTGTGTCCAAGACAATATGACAGATTTTAACTTCCCATAATCTAAGTAAATGTTAAGAGAAAGCTATGATGACTGTATAAGCTAATTGTGCTGGCTTCCAACTTGACATTTAGCTGAGTCTATAGTGAAGAATAGCAGGAGTTTTCAATGGGCATTACAGAGATGTGCTTGTCTGCCATCACTTTCAAGGTTGTTCCGTTGTTAGTATCTTCTCATATAGTGATGGTTGTGAAAATGAGAAGCAGCAATCAAAATTTTTAAACTGTGTGGAAGTGGAATGTGCACGCACAATAAAATAGCCTAAACAATGGCGCTTTTCCAAGCCAAGGTGTATCTATCTACCTGTAATAACCATTACAGGGTTTTAGTAGCTGGGGGCTCCTGGGTGGCCTCTGTGAGGAGTTGCCAGGGCTCCCCGAGCTGAGCAGCCAGTTTCAGCCAGCTCTGACGAATCCACCACAAGGTCTGACAGGCTTAGCCCCTCAGCCACGGTGATGACACCTGGACCTCTTCCTTCCAGAGGAAACAAAAAAGAGTAAGAAACAGTCCTGCAGACACCAAGATCAATGAAGAAGAAAGGGAAGGAGCTGCTCCTGCTACCAGAGCAAAGAGGAGGACCCCACACTGGAGCAGGTGGGTATTTCCTGAAGGAACTGTGGCCAGACCTGTGGAGAGGACCCCACACAGGAGCAGTTGTACCTTGAGGGATTGCAGGCCATGGGAAGGACCCACGCTGGTGCAGCGGAAGTGAGTGAGGAGGAAGGAGCAGCAGAGAGGAGCTGTTGCAGACTGACCGCTGCCCCCTTACTTCTTCCCCCCGTGCTGCTTGCAGTGTGGGGTAGGTGGAGTCAGTAATGAAGGTGGGAAGTTGAGCCTGGGAAGAAGGGTTGGTATGAGAGGAGTGTTTTTGTTTTCATCTTTGTTTGTCACCACCCCATTGTTTTAACTGGCAAGAAATTAAACTAATTTTTCCCAGGTTGAGTCTTTTTTTTGTCCGTGACAGTGATTGGTAAGTGATTTCTCTGTATTTATCTTGACCCACAGATTTTTTTATCTTATTTTCTTCCCCTGTCCTGTTGGGGAAGGGCAGTGAGAGAGTAAATGTACAGGATTTTGTGTCTTTGTCGAGGTTAATCCACAATGCTACTCAGAGACATAAGCAGATGGGTTTGGTTAAGCTTTTTATTTGTTTTATTTTAACTTCTGGCACTGTTTCAGAAGTTACTCAGTGTTTTTCACTGGATTGGTGACTTGCTGTTCCAGAGCAGAAAGATATGCCTCTAGTCAGGACCCAAAGGAAAAAAAGACACAGGTATGGTTGTTAAAAAATATATAAAAAATCTACTTTTAGATTTCACTTCAGAGTGAGTTTGCTCTTTTACCTTTTTTAATCTTTTTTTGAGGATTAAGAATATAAACTGAAATTCTCTGGGACAGAAAATATATCTTGGTCAAAAGAAAAATGACTGAGTAAGTTTTGTCTTTCTATAAGGTCAAGATTTTTCCATTATGGCTGAAAAAGTGAGAATCCTTATTGCAAGTCAATGAGCTATCATCTTGTAGAAGGTGAAAAAAAAATGCAGTTAATATATTTATGTGCATTAAAAATGGATTTTTAATATTACCCTTGAATTCTATTAAACACTTTTGAGTAGAATTCCACAGAAAAGATAATGGCTTTTCTTTTTTCAAATTGACTAAAATCAATTTACTTCTACATTTGCAGCCCTCATTTTTATCTTAAGATGTATGGTGTGAGTTTTGAGACAAAGTATTTCTCCTTGCTATCAAATAATGTGCCAGTTTGTCCACTCTATCACCTTTGCTTTTGCAGAGACTCTTTAATCATGTAGAGTCTTTGATACTCTTCTGATAGGTGTTAAGGAAGATGTTGCACATGTGTCTTCCTCATACCTGCAGTATAAGGAGGATGTATTAAAGATTATGCCTTAAAAACATTTTCAGTATGCTTTACGGTAAGTACATAACATATTTTTGAAAAAAATCTTTTAATATGTGTGTGTGACTACTCAGTAATAGCCATCTTGTTGTTGACATAGGTTTGTATATATCTAGACCTATACACATATATATATGTGTGTGAGAATATGTGCTTGATGTGCTTGTGTATCCCTGTATCTCTATGTCTGTATGAGGCTTCATCTTGAAGCTTTTGTATTTTATTTTTTTTTTAAATATCTTAGGAGAAATTGACTTCCAGAAGACCTCTGTGTTACACAGTTCATGAAGAAACTTCTGTGTCTAGGTATTCTTAATCATGCAGTGATCACCTACCTTCTTCTGTGTTTAACATACCATCACACGTTCCTTATTTAGCGCTGCATGAAATGTCATCACTGCAAACCAAGTCCATTCTTTCAGTCTGGCTAAAATTAAAGAATTTTCAGTTTTAGCAAAACAAAAATCAATTAAATCAAGCTAAGGATGAGCAATGTTCCTTGCCCCTACAGTGGAAAAGTAAAAACTCCCACTATTTAAATATATATCTGGCCATATCCTACCTCTTTATGATAACAAGTGAATGTATATACTGTTCACCAAAAGCAAAAACATATTTATAGGTGGATAACTCGTTTCTTGTTTTTATGCTGATTTTACACAAAACAAAACCTTGCACAGCTGCTCTTTGGAAGATAAAAAGGATTCAAATGGCTGTAGCAGACTTGTGAGTTGAAATTTTTTCAGATGTTTAGCAAGTCAAATTGCATGAGGAAAGGGCAGGTTTTATTTGCTGTGGATTGTTTGCCTCCAGACATATTTTATCCTTTACTTATTCTTAATTGATTAGCTCTTCTTCATTGGTAGAGGGGTTTTGCTACTGTAGAATGCATGCAATGGAAGAACAAATAAATAGTTTAAGGAGTTCACCCTGTAATCACCAGAAGAGAAATCCACCATGAAACTTTTCTAAGGTAACAATTAAGAATAGTTAGCTCACAAATGTTCTGATACTAGTTCTGATTTTATGTCCATGATTTACTGCCATTATCTACCAAGGCACTGACAAGATGTCCATCACCTTACATAAACAACCTTTGCAGTAAACTTGGATGTGCAATGAGAAAAATAGTGTTTAATTATTGACTATAGAATTAAATATTTCATAGTTAAAATAAACTACTGTGACATTAGAGAAATATTTTACTGAATGGAAATACAGCAAGTGAATACAAGCAGAGATAAGAGAACTAAGATAGAAAAATAGATTTTATTTAAAGGAGTTGTGGAGGATTTTTTCCGCATGGAATCTAAATGTGCTATTTGAAAGCTTGAATTTTCTTCAAAATTGCTACTCTATTCTGAAATGAAAGTAAAGGTAAGCTGAGTTTCTCCTCAGATTCTCAAAATCACTCATCATCTAGATTTTATGGTGTCAGCATGATGGGGACTATTTCAGGCATTTCTTCCCACTGCTTGATTTACTAGGAGACATGTCATGAGATTCACCTGGCCTGCAAATCGGATCTGAAGAGGCAGAGGAGGACAATGACGTGACTTGCAGCAGTCAGTCATTCATTATATAGAAATATCCTTCAAAAGATCTCTGCCTGCCTCGGGTGAAATAGGTGTCAAATTTGCCCGAAGGATATGGATCAAAGACTACTGCCAACTCATACTACACACATAAAAACAGCCTACAGCTGAATCGCCCTTTTTCTACTAAAGGAAAGTTTCTCCTTGTGTGGGTGTTGCATAAAATACATATTTTAATCACTTTAAAATGTATTTTAATTATTTGCACTGACCTCACAATTTCCTCTATGGAAAAAGAAATATTATATAAGGTAAGTGGAGGTATTGGACTAATTCTTGCTGTGCCAGACCTATGTGGAAGATACAAGGTTTAATCAGCCTGTAGGATTGGGTTTTTTAACTAATGAAGGAATTGTTTGGCAATAACTGGTGCTTTTCAGTTATTGCTTTGCTACTGATTATGTCTGCTAGGAAAGAAACTCTGTGGTTGGATTCTGCCTCCTACTTGGTCCTCCTAGTTGGTCCTATCTTCTTACTACCAATTTTAACTTAGTTCCTTTAGTTCTGCTATGAACATTCCAGGCTTCTCGAAAGTGGGAGCAAAGGAAAGTTTACCCCCTCACAGTTCCAGAAATTAGATTCCAGCTTTGGCTGTTAGGGTTTCAGGAGATTCATTCTCTTAAAAATATTCTAATTTTGCTTTACTAAGGAGTCAAAGCATATGGGTGGACCAAATATTCATACTATTTATCTTTTGCTGAAAAGTGGGCTGCTCTTCAACCTCAGCCAGTTTACCAGGCAGGAGAGGTCTAAAGCACGCTAGCTCTATCAAAAATATATCTGCTGAATGGTTTGCCACCACGTTTCTTGGATAACTCGGATGCCTTGCAAAATAAGTCTCCTAGAGCATGTACAATTTTTTTCAGGTACTTCTTTTACTTGTCAACAGAGGAAAACTCTGCTCCAAACCTGCTACGTAATGTGTAATTTTCAGAAAAGTTCAGTTAACAGGAAACAAAAGTCCTGAATCAGATACATGAACCTCAATTTCTCTCTCCCTCTACATGCAAAAAACCCCAAACATATCTACAGTTGTATCACAAAGATTGCAAGAGGAGTACAGATTCATCCCATGCCACATTTCCCATTTTAAACTAATTTAGAATGACCTTCCTGGTGAGGGGCCACCAGATGTGGCTTTCACATCCTGCTGAACCATCATTGTACCCATGGATCAATACATTCATTCCCTTCTCTCTGAAGAGCAACTTAGGAAGATTGCAACTGTAGTTCTAGCTAGGGATCTCCAAGGCATCTCATCTATACTTGAATAATGCCGAGCATGCATTTTCCCCAACATAAGCTTTTTCTTAGTTGAGCCATGACAGTTATTTCCCTGTGCCAGAGTAAGAGTGATTGCCTAAGACCAAACTGAAGTTAAAAACTGTTAGTTAAACAAAGGTACCAAACCTCTGATGCAAAGTTGCTTTTGTTTGCATCTACTTTCTAATATTGGTAATTCATGAATCATAGAATGGTTTATTTTTTGGTTTTTGGTTGGTTGT
>VXBW01007899.1:0-20847 GCA_013400375.1 Thinocorus orbignyianus | reverse complement strand
ACTTATACTTTATGCTCTCTATCTTCTCTCCAAGATATTTTCCTTCCCTTCCTTTGTTTGCTTTCCAAAACCCCTTTCGTCTTGGCACTCCCTGCAGCCTGGACAGCGCCAGCAGGAAAAAGCACCCTTTGCTCCCACAAACAGCATCTGGTGGGGGGCAAAAGTGAGTACGAGTGTGGTGTACCCTCTGGGTTTCCCATTCCCCTTCCCTGCCTCTGGGGTTTGCTGCTTCTTGGGGTGGGAGTCAAAGGGACCCATAGCTCAGGGAGGCTCTGTAGTACCCCACCTGCGTGGCTGAGAGGAGCTGAGGAGCATTACAGCCCCACATGGTGACCAGGAAATCCCCCTGGCACGTCTGCCTTTGCCCCCTGCAAACTTCTGGAGTCCTCTTAGCTCCTCATAGTCCTTTGGGGGTTTGCCAGTCTCACACTTTGGGGAAGCCCTGAGGCCCTTGGAGATGCACAGGGGTTCGAAGGTAAGTCAATGCCCCAGTTGCTATGTCTGCTGGTGTGGAAAGCCTTTTTGGTACATCAGAGGTCTCCAAAGCAGGGCCCATGCGGAAGAAAACACCATTGTGCTGCAATAAGAAAATACTATTTGTACCATTAATAAATAAAATATTTATTTCATCTTAATCTCATCCTTTTTTAATTTCTGGTTTTGTGTGTGTGTTATAATGTACATAATGTTAGTACAGTAGTACATGTATATAATTTATAAGTAAACACATCTATCAGGAGCTTATGTCCCAATATATTTATCTGCTTTTATCACTAAGGGTGCACAATCAAAAAAGTTTGGAGCCCGCTGGCCTAAATCACCAGCCAAAGATTAAAGCAAAAGCAAATCAAAGCAAAGGTGGATGCCCAAATGCTGGCAAGTCACTCACCAGCATGGAGACTGCTTTATGGACATAAAGCAGCCAAGCTTTGGTGAGGTCCGAAGGCTTCCCCCTCTCCTATTTTACTCTGCCATTATCTAACAAGGGGTCAGGAGGCTCACAGGGACCTTGGGAACAGAGCCAAAACGAGCACAAACCTCTCTGCTAGGGCGGGGGTTCCCATTTGGGATTGCATGGTGGGGTATGACTGCGCACTTTCTCCATCTTCCCCCTGCATCAGGTGTCCCCTCTGCTCGAGCTGACAGGTAATTTGTAAGTTAAGCAGCCTCTTGCCCAGCAGCTCTTGCAGAAAAGTCATGAGCTTTATTGTTTCTGCCTGTATTTCAGAATAACGCTGCGTGCCCAGCGCAGAGCTGCCTTCTGCCCAGAGAAGGGACCTGCTCCTGCCAGTTGAAGGGTTGGAAAAGCACCGTCTCTCTCCCCACAGCACGTCCTGGTTAGCTATGGCTGACCTACAACTACAGCTGCTGGGGAAAGTGACATCCCCTTTCTCCTTCCCCCTTCCCCTTCTCCCGCCCATTTTAGATCAAAGCAAGAGCAGTGGCTGTTACCAGCCACAAGGCAATGGTGGTGCCTGAGGTGCCTCGGCGGGTGGCCAGCCTGTCTCTGTGGGGCTCTAGCCCAGAGGATGGAGACCAGCCTCCTCCAGGCCACCGTGGCAGCAAGGTGAGAGCCATCTCCAGCTTGTGCACACAGTCATTGCTTCCAGTCATGGCGCGTAGCTGATGCTTAATGAAAAAGGGAAACGCAAGATGAAAAAGGCACGATTGGTACAGGGCAATAAAAATTATCAGATGCAGGGAGCTATGGTAGCAATATATTAAATACCGAACAGAAAAGAAAAAAAAAGCCAGATGGTTGCTCCGATTTACTTTACAACTCCAGATGACTTCGCAAGAGGTCACTTAGTGGAAGTGAAAGACAAATGGTTCAGGCTGGATGAAAGCAACCGCATCATGCCGGCTGACATAATGTGTAGGAGGCCAAGGAACGGCCTGCTGCAGGTTGGCATCCACACAGCCAGAGTAATAACATTTTAAACTGTTTTTAATAGTTTAGCACATTTAAGCTGCGTTGCAGCAGTAGTTGCATTTACTCTGGGATGAATTTTTCAAAATGTAAAGATTTTAGAGTGCAGGTGACAGAGTGCTTATGCTCTTAGTCAAGAACAGTTTCTCTCGGACACAGCAGAGCAGAGCTTCTTCCACGTGGTTTAGCATTGCAGGCAGGAAGCAGTTGGCCTCCAGCATCAACCAACTCACGTGTGCCCATTCCTGAAGCCCAGCAGCGCTGCAGGCTTGGGAGATCTTGCTGCTTCACCAGCATTTCTTCTCCTGGGGACCATTTCTCTGCAGGAACTTCTCCCACCCCAACCAGCATTCATGGGGTAGCGAAGGGCCAACTGCAAGCACCGTGGGAGCCCTTGTCATCAACTCAAACTTCTCAGCTCTGTCCTCCCACCACATCATCCCTCTGGCAGGCTGCACTGTGAACACTCTTGTTTGACATACATGAATGCTGTGCATGGCTTTGGAGGAACACGTATTTGTATGATTTTTTTTTGCCCAAATGCATTTTTAATTGCATCCGTGCCTTTGTGCCACGCGTGTGCCACAGAAAGTGGATGTAAATGTGCCCATGCAGCCACGGGGACAGCTGCACATACTTCTACGTGTTGTGCAGATGGTGTGTAGGTATCTCAAGCATCTCGTTTCTGGCATTTGTGGATGCAACAGTATCACTCATCCTGGGTGGGTGAGTCACACCCATCAGTACATGACTAGGCAAGGGAATGTGTGGAGCTGCTGCCTGTACATACAAGGTGTGTAAAGTCTTGCCTAAGTGTTTAGACTTAAGTAAAGAGGATAACTGTCAGAGGGTAAATGACTAAACAGTTGCTTTAGTGACCCAAGTTTAGCCTAGCACCAAAAAGTGATGCTTTTCCAATAGCTATCGGGCACACATCTGTTACAAAACTCTTCTAACAAGTACATAACTGTTTTGTGGAGCTCGTTGCAGGATATCTGAGAAAGCACTTGATTTCTATATTTGAACAAGGAAACACTTGTGTGTTTAAGAGCAACGTAAACCAGTATCCCAGTTCTAAGTGCTAAAAACCTTCCTGGAGGTATCTTGAGTATCATGACTCCAAACCTATCAGCAGCTGAAGTCAGGAAGGAATGTCTTTTTTGGGCTGGTGCATGCAGATGAGTGTATTTTGGGAGCAGGGAACCAAGTGGGAGACCTGCAAGTGCCGGGGACGGGGGGGGAGGGGTAGGGTGGGGAGTAGGGGGTGTTGCCGGCATGGCTGGGAAAGCAACATCATTGCAGCCAGTGTGCAGGTGTGCACACACGTGTGTCCATGTCCCCTGGTGTGGTTGTGCCTGGGCTGACCTCTGCAGAAAGCTGAGATAGCATGGCTTGGGAGAGGAGCCAGGACACACAGAGTGGGATCTTTTTGTCTCAAGAAGGTGCTGGAAATTCAGCTTCAGGATTCTGGATAGTGCCATGAGACCTGCTTTGGACTGGGGAAGTCCAAAGAGACAACCAAGCTGTTTCTTGGTGCTGTGCCATGAACCCCTTTGGTGCAGGGAAGCGCTCTGCTCAATAAGCCCTTCATGCTTCAGCAGGGGCTCTGTAGATCAACCCCACAGGTCCCACGGGTGATGGTAGGGATGCCTGGGAAGTCACCCAGGCAACGGGTGAAACAACCGTCCCAATTCCTGCTGTCCTAGCCCTGGCTAATGATTATACTGCCTTTCTTCAAAGTGTTTGGAGCTGAGAGCACAAGCGTGGAATGAGCAGCTGTGTTTAAACTGCTCAACATCATATGCGTGTGGAAAATATAATTTTATTTTTAGACAGATTAATAATTTTCTTGTGCTCCCACTGGAGAGTTGCTTTGGGAGTAACTTCTAGCATCTTGCTGCTGATAGTGAGGTCCCCCTCTCCTTCTGGAGCCCTCTGAGGGGAAAGCACCAGCATTTCTCCAGAAGATGTTCCAAGAAGGTTTTGTCTGTGGTGGGCCCCCACTTACAGGGTTGCTGGGACTCCCTGGACAGAAGTCACCTTTGCTGAGAGAAAGGTGTTACAGGTGCGCTGCAGGCAATGATCCCAAGGAAGCCAGGTAGAGGCTGTGCACGTGTGAATGAAAGAAGAGTTCTGCAGAAGATAAAGGCCTCTCCAAAAACCAGGAATACTTCAACATGTCACCCTCTCCCTTATTTGTGTTCAGTTCACCAGCTAGGGCAAGCTAAGGCAGTTTTTCCCTCCTTCTCCTGTCCAATTCTAACTAATGTCAAGATGTTAGCCCTGTATTTGATATCCTGCAACCATGGAGAGCATTGTGGAGCTCAGGGCTGGCAGCTCTACTCCAGCAGCTACCTGCTAAGGGGAGAAGGTCCCCCCTTCCCTCACAGGAGAAAAAGGGCCTTGCTAACACATAGAGCTGAAGAACCTATTTGGGCAGCCAGGAAAGAGGAAGGAGGAGAAAGTGTGAAATTCCTGAGGGTCCTGCAGCTGGTTTGGGAGGCAACAAGTCTTTTAGACCAAAAATTTTCATGCTATAAAGTCAAAGCAGCTCAGAAACCAACGATCTTCCAACCTCTTTGTTAAAAGACATCTAACGAGCAGCTTCACATGAGAAAGAATGTTTCTGTCACTGGCAGATGGTAAGATGAAATCCAGGATCCTGAACAGCCCCAGGTGCTGCAGTTGGTGCTAGGCTGGGTGTGTGCGGTCACTTGGTGTTTAGGTATGGGATGTGTTGGCCAGGGACTGTCTGGAAAAAGGATGTGACCACATGCAGTCTTGGACAGGGGGTGGGAAAAGGCCTTCAGAAATGCCAGGAGGAACCACCCTTAATAGTTTCACTGCGCAGTCTCTCCCAACACATCAGCCCTGAACTACCTAAAATAACGTGGGAGCCTTGATTTCCACAGCTTTTGATTTCAATCACGTAACATGGGCTGGGAAATTACATTTTTTGGCACATTGTCAGTGTGATTCTTAATCTGAGATTATTCCTGTACAGATGTTTTTCTTGCTTTCTCTAAAGCAAAGCCAAAGAAGCAGTATGGGATGCTCCGAGAGATGCTTAGGAAGACAGATTCGGGGTTTCCCAGCCAGCTCTACCTTGGCTGAGAGCAGCAGGAACTTCCCAGCACTGGAAAGGCCTTCTTGTCACAGCCTGTTCCCTGCAAACACATTGGAGATGCAGGATGGGGGCCCCCACCTGCCTCTCGGAGCTGCCTGCATCAAACAGCAAGCACAGCCAAACCACACTGCAGCCTGTCTGGGCCCTCGCTCCGGGCTAAACACCTTTTGCCAAGTTGCTTTATTGCAGTCTCCAGTCTTTGCTCCCCAGAATAGCAGCTCAGAGTTCACTTCACCAAGGAAAATTTTTTTGCTTTGCATTTTCCTCTGGGGTAGTTCACTTCTATTTCTATACTTTTTTTTGGAATTACATAAATGGGAAATTTTCTCTTAATCTCCCAGACTATTTTAGGCACAGACTGTCGGTTTACAGAGGCAGCTCCAGCCTCGCTGTCCCACACATCCTGTGGGACAGGTCTTTGTATTCTCTAACACTCTTTCACTTTCCAACAGAGATGAATATTCTTTTATGACTTAGTTCCCACTGCTTGCTACCACCAGCAGGGACACGTAACAACCCAGGTACCCTCCTTCCACCAGTGTGTCTCCAGCTGCACACTGGGATCTGTGACCTCAGGACAGCAAGCACCCAAAGGCCTGTAGCTGGGCTTTCATGGCAGGATTCACCCAAAAGCCAGGTTCTCACTGCCAGCTTCTAACAAGGCTTGTTATGGAGAACACAGCCGTGCTTTCCTCCAAGACTGGCTCTCAGCAGGGAGCTGGGCACTTAGGCAGCCTCCCTGCAGCACGCTCACCCTGTTGCTACCAGTTTGCTGATGGGTAGCACTCACCCCCTGACAGCCAGCTCAGAGCTTCCTTTCAGAAGCTGTAGCTCTATCAACCATTACTGGCTTCATAAAGACATTGAGGCCTCAGTTCTTGGTACTTTCTGGTTGTTTTCTTCTAATCTTTCTCTCACCTTGACACTTGTGTGCACCTCCAGGGATCATTCATATAGCGTGTGTCTCTCTGATTAATGTTAATACCTCTCAGTGTGAAAACTAAGTACTAAAACAGGGGTTGTGACTCAGATGTGCAGTAACATTTTAAGTCCTCTGCTGATCACTTAGTGTCAAACCCGCTCTTAAATTTTCCATTGCCAACTGTGCAGAACAAGTGCAACATTATCCATTTCCCTCACTTCTTTTCCAGCACTAGACAGAACCAGTTCTGCACTCTCCATCAATCTGCGGTGTTTGCCTCTGCCATCACAACTTAATTCTTTTACCTGAAGCCCAATTTAAGGCCTCCTTTGTTCCCTGTATTTGTCCAGCTTCTTAATGTGCTGATCTGGCTTAAGGCTTGTTTACTACACCCAACTGCAATATTTCGCATGCTTATACAAAGATAAAGGAAGATCAATATCCTCATGGATTTGCCCTAGGTCACTCAGTAAATCAGTAAAATAATAGTAAATTTGGGTTCCGCTTCATTTCCTTAAACACAATTCAAATAATAGAACAGTGCTGCAATGACATTCCAGTAGGAACTCTGAAATCCACCTGAAATGCTGCTTTTGTTTCACATTTTGCTTGTAAAACCAGCGCACAAACACTGAAAAGAAGCTTGGATGAAGTCACAACAGGATTGCTAACTATACTAGCTAAACTTGGATGGAACAGTCCTGTTTTTCTCCCCACTTCTAAGGTAATAAAATTCAGTAAAGGCCCCTATTACCTGGAACGAAGTACAAGGATGTTCCAGGTAATACAGACAACATATATTGTAATAAAATTCTCCCATGTGGTTGTCCCAAGGTTAAAATGTATCAGTGCTTTCTTGTAACACGCTCATAGGGAACTGTTAGCACAGGAGGAAGTTCCTGGCAGAGTTTACACGGTCCAAGCTAAGGCTGCCTGCAATTTCGCTAATTAACTGGGTAAACGTAAGTGCCCCAGTTAGGCTGGAATGGGGTACAAAACCACTACTCTCACACTTCAGATACAATACCAGTAAGGCTCAGACCATTTCTTAAGGACCTGCTTTGAATGACTGCTGCCCAAGTCACAGACTAACAGTAAAAACATTCTTGATGCCACTCATCTTTGAATATAAGCATGACAGTAGTTCTTCCTCTTTTCTACAAAGGAAGGTAGAAGAGGATCTGGATTTGTGAAGGTCTTGCTACCTTCATGAAAGAAGCAGACTATCAGACTGTATAAAGATATGTGTGTGTGGTTTTGGTATCAAAGAAAACAACACAGTTAAGCGTGCATGCGTGAAGCTTTTCCTTCACTACAGGTGTGTCACAATACCAGAGCCCAGTGCTCAGTCAGGAAGCTCAATCACTGACAACTGCAAAGATGAAAGCTGTAATGGTTATCCAAAAATCTAGAAAGAGTAGGGCTTTAGTCCATATACACTCATCGCCCAGACAGAGAGCCATGAGTCAAAAAGCAATGCAATGGAAGAATAAATATGGTAACAATGTATGTAGGAAAACAAGAACTGATATCTAAGAGCAAAAGTGAGGAGCAGTAAAACAACAACAACAGAAAAAGTCAGCCTCACTAAAGAGTCTTATTTTTGAAGAGGAATTCAAAGGATTAAATAAAGTCAGATTCAAGATTTCTTAGCAGCCAATCTCAATGTCAGAGAAACGAGGCAGTGAAAGACTTATCTAGCATTCATATTCTTTACTTTACGGGAGGGCATGTGCCTCAGCTTGAGAGGAAAGGACCTCAGGTTAAAAACACTGCATAAAGCAGTGGTGCTGCAGCTGGGCAAGCATTCTTCATGGCACAAAATAAAATTTCTACCATTCCTGAATCACTTCAATACTTGAAGAAGATAATTCAAAAACATATTCAGGTAGTAACTCATTTCATCAGCTTCTTAGTTCCATGAAACAGTTTCAGAACTGAACACTAGATGAAGAGCCAGGTATTCCGGCAGAGGCTTGCCACGTGGAAAGTCACCTCAAGAATTTTTCTGTCCTACACCATAGAAGGTGGAGACAACACCAGTCATCACTGCAGAAGCAAAGGAGATGCGTTAGCAAAACTTAACGGATTAGGTAATGAATATAATTATGCTACTGTGATTTAACTTCATAAGTCTAACAACAGAGAGAAGAGTTGCAGAGTTAACCGCTGGTCCTCACATCCTGGAATTGCTACAGAGGTATGGCTGGGCCTCCTGCACAGAAGCAACAAACCCGTGACTGGAAATGGATTGTACTTGTTATACCGAAGTAGCACAGACGTGTTACTCTAGTTGTGTCTTGTGAAAGAAGATGGAGGGTGCAGACCCTGATCCTTTTATCCTTTTTTTTTTTTTTTAAAGGAAGAATGATGCTCATCCTAGAGTCCTACTGAAAAGGGTTGCCAACAGTCCAACGTTACTCAAGCAACTAGCTTGATGTTACTCCACGTGCTCTAATTCTACCTTCACAGAACAGTCATTACACACAGCCCTTAACTAGTAAGCCCTTATATATACAAGCCTGCTTTTCAAGTTGCTACCAAACCCCCAGAGAGATGCTATGGAGAACTCCACACACACACACATATTTTTATTTTAATAAATAAAGCTTTACAGGCTTAGGCTTTCTTTTTTTTTTATAATCACATATACAGAACAGAAAAATGCCTGACCAAGTAACATGAACTAAACTACTAATCCTTGGAAGGAATGCATGCCTTCTGTAACACTGAAGACCTTAACTAAAACAGGATTTCCCATCTGCAGAATAGCAATTTGCTTCGCAGATCAGACAACTTGAAAAAGATGTGGCCAAAGCAAAGAGAGTGACCCTAAATGGACCAGTTGTCCTTACAGAGCCATGACAGTGCCAGGAAAGCCAAGAGCCCAAATGCCTCCATTTTTTAGTGGTGCTTCTGGATGAATATGTATGTCTTCACATCCTTTAAGCAATACATTCTAACCACAAGTAGAGAGACTAAGCACAGCAGGTATGCAAAATTATTCCATTGAAGAACAGATATTGGATGACATGGTAATGTTATATTTCAAGACTTTAAATTAGCAGATGCTTTTGCATCCCCTTCAGTATGGCAGTGGAACAGATCCCACCTTCTCTCATAGCAGTTTAGTCCAAAAACTTCCTGTTGGCATTAGCACCAAAGAGAGCCACTCTGATTTCTGGCATCATCTGTTGAGAAAGAGTACATGAGTTATATGTGATGGGCAATACAATCACTGTACATTCCTTATTTCAGACCCTGTGTGATAGCCAGGTTATGCCTCAAAATTAAGAAATCAATTAATTTGAGTTTTCTGAAGCCTTTGCCCAATCACACATTACTGACTACTCTATAGACTTAGAGGCTTACCTATACTGCAGCATCAGAAAGAGATGCCAGAGCTAGTTTTTTTCCCACTAGAGTGTAACAGGTCTCAGCCAAAGTTTTCAGTACTCAAGCTAGCTTCAGTAATTCAAGTTGGCCTCGAAATTTCAGCATCCTGACTGCAGTGTAGTCATAACATGTCTTTCAGTACTATCATTTTCTAGTTTTAGGCTCATGCTTAATTCAAAAGGGATCGTTCCAGGAAAAGCCATGTTTGTTGTACAGAAGCACAAAGAGTAGGTAATTTGCTTCTTTCCATTCAAAAATAATTTCTTGCTTGTCCACCCATGCTGAAATTTGAAGCCACACACTATTGTGACAATTAATACACTGGAAACACTACAATTTAATTACTAGTTAACTATATCTCGTTCATCTTGGCTGTTAGAGAAACTCACCTGCTGGGCTACAAGGTCTAGCCGACTTTCCAAGGTATTGGAAACCTTAATTTTACCATCGCTGTTATAGATTTCAACACCTCCAGCACTAGAAAAGGGGAACAAAAGTAATTCATGAAACCCACAGTATATATCAAAGTCTGAATGTGGCAGAGAGATTATCCTGAAACAGTGTTTATAGGCAAGTCAGATACATAGATGTTTCTTACTTGGATCATGTCTTAATAGGAATCAGCACAAAGCAATCCAGTGAAGCACCAGTGCAAAGCATCTTTGAAGTCACCAAAGACCACAACTACATATGAAGGTTAGCATCACCTAAACACCAATAGAGCTATGGAGTTCATCACTTCAAAAGAGCTTCACACTCTGTATTTTATTAATAGGCAGCTTTCAGATTTTGGGAAGAAAAAGCAAGAAAGAGTGCTACGTGTTGTTTGTTGACCCATACATAAAGATCCCTGACTATCAGCCTATACATCTTTGTGCCATGTTCTTTATCATACTATACGGAAATAGAGCCTTGCAGACATAGTGGACACAAACCCCATCCTGCAGCACCTTATGACTCAATTTGCTTCATCTTGTGATAGAAAGCATGGCCACATCCACATTCTCTTGCCTTAAAAGACCAATAGTTAAGTTTCTACCTACAGTTATTCTCTAGTTCAGTACTGTGAATCAGGCTAGAAGCTGCACAAAACTCTTATTGACATTTCTGATGGAAACAGTGCTTATCTAGAGGAAGCTGCAGAGTCTCTTCTTGATTAACACAAATAGCGCCAAATTCCACTAGAACAGCAGCACACTGTGGGGATATTCTGTACAAAATTTTCTGAGACTGTTCTAGCAGGAGCTGCGGCTTAAAAGTTGCATTAAGTTAGTATTTTGTATAAAAAATCCTCTCCCAGTTCCCTTACATTTCCTCTGGCAGGAAGTTGTCTTGGTCAATGTGAATATCCACATCCCTTTTGGTGGCATTTTTGTAGATGGGAATGCTCTTCTGTACAGCAGTCTAGGATACAAGATAAGTTTCCAATTAGCATTGACAAATGCTAGCACACCACTTGGATCTGGTCACTCAATAATGTAAAATGAAGGGATTGAGGCTTTTTTTTTTATTTAATTAAGCAAATGTATTTCAGCTTTGGCTTTTGAGCCAAACCCAATTATTATTCTTAATATTATAGCAATATTTAAGGTTTCCTAAGTAATATCCAAGAAAGCAAATGATCCTCAACTTGAAAAGCATAAATAGTCTCTTGCATTGTATCTGCAGCAGAAGTGGAGCAAGTAAAGCTTAATTTCATGTCACACAGATGGGAACTGAGCAGCAAATACTCGCAGTCAGGTCGCAGCATTTGTGAGCAGGATATTGTCAAACTTTCCTAGGTGTCTTACCTTAACCATGGGGAGATCCTGTTTCCTGCACCGAACAACTAGTCTGGGCTCAAGCAGCTGGTAGAATCCCTGCACAAGACAACCATTATAGTATCAGAAAGTTAACATTTGAATTGTCTTAGAATTATTTAACCGCAAGAAAGGGAAGGAGCTGATCAATTTGAAACCCAAAACCTAAAAATACTAGTCTCATTTACTTAGTTCGAGCTTGCAAGTTCAGCTCGTGCAGACATTTTGAGAGGCTCTTTCACAGATATTGGTACTGTCCTACAACTATGGATTATGTATTTCTCTGTCAGCTTCAAGTTTGAAACTTAAGCATCTAAAAGTATGTACCACAGGACTGAGTTGCCCAGACAATGTGTACGCATAAGTAAGGATCATTGCTGTCTAAGTAGACTGAGTATGCAGCCAAGCTGACATTGTCCTATTCAACTCTTGGAGAAAACATGCAGTATTTTCAGATGCCTGTTTTAATAAATCCTGCCTTGCAGTTCCTGTAGAAACACATGAGAATAGAACAGACTTAGTTCCAGTCGGAAGGGACCTACAACGATCATTTGGTCCAACTGTAAGCACTGAGGAGTATAGATCCCTCACTGGATCAACCATAACGAGCCAAGACAGACGTGGCCAGCTTGCAAGAGCAAGACAGGTTTGTTTGACGTACAGCAATAGCAGACCTAGGTGTGACAAGGAAACAACACCGAATTGGAAGCACAAGCTGGTAGGAAACACCGTTAAGAAAACTACCATCCAGCTGCGGAGAGGAAAGCTCACGGCTGGCTCCTCCGAGAGACTAGAGGAACAGGACCAATTCATACCAGAAGGTGGCACCAGAGGTCGCAGGACTGACTGGCCAACGCTCCCTGGATTTTCAGCAGGTAATTTGTGGGGCTAGAGGGTGGTATTCTCGCTAAGCAAAGCTCGGATTTCTGCTTTGTGTGTCCACCACAGACACATGGCACACTACAGAAAATTTGTCAAAGCCAGGATTAACAAGTCTCAAATGCCAAAAAAGATTTTAAAAGCAGATAACTATTGACTTACAGGTTTGGAGAAACAGCTTTTGCCAAAGGTGTATTTGATCCAACTAATTACTGCAGAAGCTTAAAGTATGGATCCTAAATGTGCATTTACGATGTATGTGTGCACAACTGCAATTATTGTTATAACGGAACTGCTGCTTGGTATACCTGGTCTTATACCTCAAAATAAACTGCAGCCTTTATCTGGTCAGAATCCAAGATTGAAAGATACAGCAGAATCACAGAACGATACGATGTTTGAAGTTACCTCTGGAGATCAGAAGTAACGTTTAAAACTCAAAGATCACCCAGCAATATTTGATTTAGACTCCAATACAACTGTAATCTCCAGTGGGTGATGTCTGAAAAAAGACACCTGGGAGGACGAGGCTGTGACCATCTATACGTTGCAATTTAAATATTTACCTGTAGAACTAGTCCATCCAGCAGTGTCTGGTACCTGGCAGTATCCTTCACCACCTTGGCAAGTCTCTGCTTGGCCTCATTCAGCAAATCCTACATTCAGAAGAAATCAGATCAGCAGAGAGCCCATCTGTTTGGCATTTGGTTTCATGCCTACCAACTTTCTGTACTCCTATTATAGCTATCACACCCTGCCAACACGTAAACGTACACTCCAGCTGGTGTTCATCCAAGCTAGACCTTCATCTCTGTGCACAACGCAAGATCCTTTCCAAACAGTTCCTTTCTCCCTGCCCTGATCTGAACCCATTATTACCGGACAAGAATTCCTTTTTCGTGGAAAACAGAGCCCTCAGTAGTAAAAGAATAGTAATTCAGACAAACTAAAATAGTTTCTAAATTATTGCCTAAGGTAAACTAATGAAGTTGCCCAAATAACATTTTTTTTCAGTTTTCTGGTAAAGGAAAAAAAACCTATCTTTTTACCACACGACACTCAAGTCAGGTATTTTTCAACTGCAAGCAAATGCCAGTCAAAATTTAAAAGTGAAAGCTTATTTTTAATTCGAAGTAGCTGGCTTTGATTATTCAGCAAATAAATATCAGATGAGATTAAATTTTTAAGAAATTTGAGTCAATTCAAACACAGCTCCTAGAGCAGAGCCATCATAATTACTTCAGATAAAGAAACTGCATGATTTAGTATAAACCCTTCTTTACTGTTCTGCCTCATAGCATTTAAAACAAGAGTGCCAGTTAATACAACCAGTACTACGATATCAGAATATCACAATTCAACCTCACAGCCAAACCTAGTTATATTGTCCACCTACAGTAATAGCATTTCTGGAACTGCTCATTTCTGTTGTTCATGGAAGAGGCCAAAAATCTGATAAGGGAAGAGCGAGCTAGCAGCATGTGACTTTAAGTGTTTTAAAATGAGGAAGGCTGCTGTGCATTACTCAGAGGCGTGAGGTTGAGTCAGCTGATAAATGAGGAAGAGATTACCCAGCAGAGACTATAGCAGCAGAGTTAGCTTTTTAGCCACCCACCTTCCCCCTCTCTGCAAATACAATCTAAAGTTTGAAACTAGGTTTAAAGAATCAATAAGCCGCAGATTTCCTTCTGACAACTCCCCTTTTTCATGGTAGCATCAACTTGAGCAACTTTACCCATTTTTTTTTTAATTATTTTTGACTTCTACAGGTCTAGCAGCTTTCTCAATAGCTCAATAGCACCATCTAGCAGAATATGGAACATACAAACTATTTCTGATAACAGGACACCTGCAAGCTGTATAATGAGCAGAATGAGAACACACTACGAACGGTGTGAGATAAACACGGAAAACCTGACCTAAGACTTTCTGTAGCCTGCTCTGGTAAACGATCGCTCACCCTATACACCAACACACAGACTGGTCACCTACTAGAACAAGAAGTAAACCTTTTTGTATTCTAGGAGCCACTAAAGGAGATAGAAAAACCCAGCCCGTGGCGTTATAAGCCAACTTGCTTAAGCTGTACCAGATTTAATGCACAAACGTTGCTTCAGGCAAACAGAAGCTGAAAATTCTACCATCCATGCAAGAGAGACTTCCTGCTCTTTACAAGAATAAGCTACTGTCTAAATGGTAGATATAACACTGTCTACAATGTTCCTGGCAGAGAACTGTATTTCCCTAAAAGAGCAGGCAATAGAAACTATAAAAATAAGCTAAAGCAGATTACTGAAGCTGAATTAAATCCTTAAAGACTTTTCAGAGAAGCTGGGAAAACCATTTTCATACGTCGAAGCAAACATCACTCAATCAAAACTCCTATTTTTCCTTAGAGAATGGTTAAGAGCATTTCCTAACAGATGGTAGGAACAGAACCTCTGTGTCTTTACTACAGAGATACTCACTGCAATAAGGTCATCCCTTGCCTTGAGGACCTTCAGTCTTGCCTGATTCATCAGGTTGGACATCTGACTGCAAGTTGCATGATAAAGTTGAATCAATCCATCAGACTTTGACAGAAGAATTGCAAGCATTTAACTAGATACTTTACATTTAAAGATAACAATACCACAACATGTAATAACAAAACCCATTCACCTGTTTGAATCTACTTCTGAGCTCCTGCAAATGATTAGAAGGTAGAATGCCATCCTTAAGTAAAGGCCCACCAAAACTAAGTCCAACATGAACGTTTGTCACAGAGTAACAGACCAGGGTAGAGCTCTAGACATCAACTACATAAAGAAATACGAAAGATTCTTTCACTGCACTAACTAACAGTTATACTGGTGTAGCTCACCTTTGACAATTTCAGGAAAAAAACAGAAACTCATAATTAGAACTATATATATTGGCTACAATTTGCTTATTTGCCAAGTAATAAGAGTTTTATATAAAATTAGCAATAAAATGAGGGCTCAGGCTCTGAAGTCAGCCATCTAATCTAAGGAACTTACATTTTCTTTTGCTGTTCAATTTGTTTCTCCTTCTTCTCATAATACTCCATGATTTTCAGCCTCTGTGTCTGAACAAGGCGACCCTTCTCAATATTGAATTCTTCTTCTGCCTGTAAGAAAAATTAAACAACTGAAGTGGAATTTGATTCCACAGGCTGGAACAAAATAAAATCAAAATGAAACAGCCAAGCTTACAGAGCACATTTATTGATAACCTAGGATGATACAATTTATGGTTCCATATAAACAAAACATTTCAACCAGTACTCTAGTCAAAGGGAGTTCACAATGTGTCCTGCTGAACTAGAAAGTTACTTTATCAATTGTCTGACACGTTTCCTTACAGTATTTATTCCACAGGCACAAAATTACCATTTTTATATGTTCTATACTGCTAAGCAAAACTCTTTTTATCTGAGCTTCAGGTCTGTTCCGGTTTTGTAGAATCAGTGTCCTTTCTGGCTGCAAGAGTGTCTATTTAAAACAAGATATCCAGCCCTCAGTGTCCACAAACTTCATGACTTCAGGCAATTCTTACACAAGGGGAGTGACAGTATAGCTATTACTTTTTTTCCCCAAAGCCTAGCCAGACAGCATGTGAAAACACATGGCAAGTTCTCCTATTCATACAGGAGAATCCAATCTCAACTTCCGACTTCTGTTTGCAGATCAACAGGAGTACCTACTTTAGTATTGATTAAATATTTGTGTAGATCTCAATGGTTAAGGGAGATTACATATTATTAGTAATACATATGTTAAGTCCAATACCAAGAAGATATTTCAGTATTGGTATAATGCAGATTGTTAGGGTTGTAAGTCACCATTAATCCTTCCTTAGTCAACATCTATATTCCATCACCAGGTTCATACTAAACTCAGTCTCTTGTGGCTTAACCTAAGTGAAGAATTCTGCAAGTAATTAAATTAATGCCTTAAATATACATTTATGTTTTAGTTCCCCACAATACCTACGAAATCACATCTAGAATTAAGTCTGCAAGTGGCTACACAGGTTTACATACAGTTATGAACCTGCTAACAAAGAAACTTTCACCAACATAATTCAACCAGTTTAACTTTCATCTTTTATCATTTTGGTACATGTATGAATACTTGTGCATGATTACTAACATTATTACTTTACTACTAATGTCTCTTTCTGAAATGCTATGGAAGTCAAGCAAAAATTAAAATTAAACCTTCTGGTAATTGCTTATTATGACAAAACTTAGTAGAATTCTAATCACACAGAGAATTCCTTTAATCCTCAGTAATGTCTAGTTATGTATAGGAGGTGGGGGAAGGTGTTCCATTTAATCCAGTCTATTCACATTACAACTCAGCTCTCCTGACTGTTAAAAAAAACAAAAGACTGAACTTGCATATGAATAAATTTATATTTAAGAAAACTATGAAAACTTTGACTAAAAAAATAGCTCTGACTTGTTTCAATTTGTCAAAAGTTAAAAAAATATTAGCTTCATTTGGTAGCAACGTTTTTTGCTATGTAATAACTAAATGTGAAGTAAGCTGTAGTTTATAGAAGTACTGTAGGACTGCTCTGACTGCAAAATGGGATGTCAGATGCAGTTTTTCTTTTGCACTTACTGACATTGAACTCTGCTTTTTACCTTTGCATCTATTTCTTCAGCCTTTTCATTGGCTTCCTGCTCAATGAAAGCCATCATATGCTTGATCTGTAAAAACAGAGGGAAAAGAAAATATTTTCTGTTGGTAAAGATTTTGACGAGAGGAAGTACATACATATTTCTCAATTGTACAATACGCTCCTTCTTATCCATTTACTAATTAATATAATGTTCTTTTACAGGGAAATTCTATTAAGCATAAAGGTCAAAGAGTCAGGTAATCTTAACACAAATTACAAGAAACATAGGGTTCTTTGTCAAAGAAGTCCACATAATGCTGTTTCACTGGCTGTCGTTATAAGAATGTACTTTAGATATGCAACTATTAAAAA
Organism: Thinocorus orbignyianus; assembly: GCA_013400375.1. Classification (NCBI taxonomy): domain Eukaryota; kingdom Metazoa; phylum Chordata; class Aves; order Ciconiiformes; family Thinocoridae; genus Thinocorus; species Thinocorus orbignyianus. The sequence goes on along the minus strand of VXBW01007899.1, from coordinate 3,790 downwards.
AAAATCCAACCCAAAGGTAAAGTTTGTATAAATGTGAGGCTGGGTATTTTCATTCTTCACTAGTGAAAACAACTTTTTTTCCCCTAGGATTAGTAGAAAAAAATTTGAAAGTCCTCACATAGTAAAAGAAAAGTAGTCTGTTTGTTGTGACGTTTACACAAAACCTAGAAGATTAACATAGAGTGCCTGTATGAGGCACAGATGGCATTTGAATGAACCTGGGCTTTCCACATTAGATGACCTGTGAAGTAAAGCAAAGGGCTACTGACCACTCTGGTAAGATCTGTACAACCAGAAGTTTCTTTGCACACCTGAGAAATCTGTCTTGAAAGAAATGCAATAAATTCTGTAATGACAACGTCATTAAAAAAATACTGCTATGAGTTGAAGCCAAAAGGACTTTATAAAGTAGCTGCATATTAATTTGGAGGAACTGGGGAAGGAGACAGCAGCGCTAGTTGATTAAAACCACATCAAGTATATCATGTGCTGCTTTAAAGCCTAGCATATACTAATACATTCTACTCGACAAACCTTCTTGAAACCAGCTGAAAGCACTATAAAGCCCAGGTCCAACAGCTTAAAGAAAAGGAAATAAACAGAAGTCTGTACAATTGTTTTATTACATGCCTTTCTGTGCCCAAGTTTAGGTTCACGTTCAGGGCAGATCATTAAGGAATTACGCCCAATCAAACCGAAACTTTGAACAGGTTTAGATATTTCTATGGGCAGATGGAATGGACCATATACTTGAGCGGCCTGTGAAAATTTTTTGCTTGCACTTAGTGATGAGACACATTTTGCAGACAATCCGGTCTGAATAAACTTGCACGAAATATTCTGTTCATATAATTTCATGTTAAAATGAAATATTTAAAAGAGAAAAGAAAGGTGCCAATGTGAAAACTGAGCCAGAGTGCAGAACAGCACTATGCCCATACAGATGAAAAAAAAGAAGTGAACAGAGAAGTGGAAGATTTTAAGCATGTGCCATGGAAGAAGTGAATGATAATAGCTACATCCTCAAAATCAAATCAGCAATTTTTCTTTTAACTGCAGTTTTAGATCTGCCTGTATTTCATATGCAGGACAAGAGAGGCATACAAATAAGGACGTTATTTTCCTAAATAGCCTATTGTTGAAGGAGACTAAGAACTTTTGCATGGCAGTAGTAACCCTTACATTACTGAATCACTTCCTCCAGTTTGGTTTGGTTTCTGAATTTTGAAAAAGTACTTTAAACAGTTCCAGGTGGACAAAGAGGAATAAGATGGAAGAAAGCTAATGTGGTATCCGTTTCCCCATGTCTGTTAAGACTGAACAGCGTCATTTCCTTCAAAATCTGTTGTACTGAAATCCTTTTTTGCTTCTCAGAGAAATGAAAGAGAGATCCTAAGTGACACTTTCACATCTATAAATAGGATTAGTTTAAATAACACTGACAAAAATATGCCTTGTTAAATAACAGATTAATTTTAAATGAAGTTAATAACTTTAGCATAGTTATATTTCCTAGAGCAGTACTGTGATTATCCTTTCCATGGGAAGTTCTTGCCATTAGACTGGCGTTAGCTAGACAACTAGCCAGATTAGATGGAACAATCTATTAAACACCTTTGACAGAGTAAAGCAAGCAAATCTATAAATGGGAACAGAATTAGAGATTATTTTGAAAGTGAAAATTATTGGAAGTGCCTTTGCAAGTATTTAAGAGTTCAGAGAACCAGTTGGCTGGTTCATACTGGATTTATACACATGCAGAACTGTCATGCCATCACCAACATTCTCTTTCCAGTTAACAGGATCACCCTAGGCTCAGGCGTGTAAAACAATGATGGGGAAGTTGCAGATGTGAAATGCTATTAGCATTACATGTTTAGTAGATCAACAGATCCTAAACTAACCTTTGAGGTTCAGGTCCATGGTGGCTGAGCAAGACCACCCCGATGTCAACTTTATTATCATTTCCATTTCATGGAAAAGGCAAGAAAAAACAAAGAAGTTTTGAGAACAAGAGAACATAATGTTACAATTTCCCTTTTGCAGAAAGGCAACCTACTGATTTTACTTTCAATGCAATTCTTCCTTGCCAAGAGACTATGTTTACGGAATGAGAAAGTGAGACATGAAACACTTAGGATGCAAAGGACAAAGGGAACTCGGCTGATCTGCTCATCACCTGTAGGAAACTCCACGGACCAGTGCAGACTGGATCTATGCAGCCTTTAACACAGCACACCATTTTCAACCCAGCTCAAAGTGGCTCTTTCAGGCAAGGGCAATGTTTACTATCAATAAGGACAAAGTGTCCTGCCTCAGGAGGAAGCAAGCACAGTCAGACTTCAGGGTTGTAAGTTTCCACTGCAAGAGAAGCCCAGGCTGCAATACTCTGCTTAGGATACCAAAGTGAGAAAGCATTTGAGAATGCTGAATAGCCTACCTACATTACAGCTAACCAGATGTAGTATAATAGCTATAAGAAAAAAGAAAAAAGGAAAAAAGAAAAAAGGAAAAAAGAAAAAAGGAAAAAAGAAAAAAGGAAAAAAGAAAAAAGGAAAAAAGAAAAAAGGAAAAAAGAAAAAAGGAAAAAAGAAAAAAGGAAAAAAGAAAAAAGGAAAAAAGAAAAAAGGAAAAAAGAGATGGAATGTCCTTAGCAACATCTAAAAATATAGTGCTCATCTAGGGCTATATATTTATCTGCCTTATAGTGCAATTAAACACTCTTGATACCATAAAGGCTACTCGTGATCCCCTTCATTATAATCTGGCACAATATATCATCAAAATGCTTCAACAAAGTTTCTCACAAGTGGCCAATCAATCCTGCCAGTGAAAAATTCACTCTCTTTCAGAGACTTCTCTTTCTCGCTAGGATTCCCAAAGAGGATCTTTCCCCTTCACCAACCCTTGCTTTCCCAAGGGAGCGCCACCATTCCAGCCGCAGAGCAGAAGACCCCTATTCCACAACTAAAACGTGAATCAACTGCTGCCGGCTGCGGGCACTTCTGCTAATTCCGGGGCTCAGAGCAGCCACCACCCCTCCCGCCCCGACAGGCCTTTAACCCAGCCGGGTGGTCCTTCAGCTCAGGCACACCCGAGCCTCAGGCCTAGCACGGCTTCAGAGCAAGGATAACTGCCTCCTCCACCACACGGGCCCAGCTCTCCGCGCCTCTCTCCCCAAGCCGAGGTCCCTCCTGCCGCCTTTCCCCCGACGCCGGCCGGGCCGAGCGCGGCGTGGAGACGGCGACCGGGCCCCTCGCGTTCTGAGCCGGGGCCCGCGGCCTTTACCTGCTTCTGGACGTCGGCATCGCTGAGCGCCATTGCGGCGGTGGTGGTAGCAACGGCGGGGTTGGAGGGACGGCGGTTGGGGCCGTTGGCGAGCTCGAGCAGAACCAAATCCGGACGGGGTCACAGCTGATGCGGCTGCCGCTGTGTCACGGCGCCCCGCCCACCGGCTCCTCCTGGCCAATAGAAGCCCGGGATCGGGGTGGCGTCACGGGGGTGGGCTCTTGCGCGCGGTAGGCTGCCATCTTGTGGCCGGGGTCGTCGTGAGGGGAGAGGGAGTTCTGCTATGGCCGGTGGCACCGGCGGGGTCTGAAACCCTAGCTGGAGTGAGGCAGCCGGGTCCGGGATAGGCTTCAGGTGTCAGAGTTCAGCCCGAGTTCAGGGAGGGGGAAGTAGTCCTTCCCTTGCGGGTAGGGTTTTTAAGGCTTTGGTGGGGTTGCCGTCCTCGGCCTGGAGAACTGAGTTGCTTTGCCGAGGAGCTCTGTCTCCTATGAGGACAGGCTGA
>VXBW01007894.1:0-12411 GCA_013400375.1 Thinocorus orbignyianus | reverse complement strand
AGATATTTTAGGGGTGAAGGGAGGGGGAGGGAGGTGTCTGCCGATTGACTTATCTGTTAGAAAACGCGTCTGCAGGCGAGTTCACCAATCCGGGACGGCCGAGGATGCTGAGACCATCCCCTGGTGTTAGTTTTAATGGGAAACTTCGCTGCTCTGCAGAGGTGGTGGTTGGGGGGGTGAATTTTTTAATATAAAACCTGCAGCTCCCGTCGCTTCTTCCCTCGCCCCTCCCCGCCCGGGCAGTTCGCTCACACCTCTATTTCCAGCCTCCCCATTTTTGGAGTGGGGGTTATTTTGGGAAAGCCCTTTGCGAAGGTGAAGCGGGAGCCTGCGACTGTGCCAAGGCGTGGAAGTCCAACCCCAAAAATAAAAAAATAGAGAGGAGAAAGCGTCCTGCGAAGACCCGATGCCCAGCTCCCGCACTGAGCCCGGCATTTGCGAGTCGGGCTTGAAGCCTTGGCCTCCTCGCAGCGCACCTCTCCTGCGGGCGGCACGCAGCTGCGTACGGGGGGGGAAATTAAAATATTATATATTTAATATAATATATTAAATATTGTATATTAAATAGTAATTGCAAAAAGGCCGGGGAATTTTCTAGGGAAGGGAAGTCCTCCCGGCTTGTGTTTCTGGATGTAACGCCGAGCCCCACGGAGGCACTAGCTGGCGGCACTGGAGCACCCCACGGAGCACCCCAAAGGCTGAGGGACTCCCTTTTCCCCTAGGCTCCTTCTGCTCCTTCCCGGGGCCAGACCGGAGCCGGGGTCGGGCCGTTGCCTCCAGCGGAAAACCCGCACTCCGCGGGAGCGGTGCCGCACACGCGTGGGTCTGGTCGGGCAGAGCTGGGGGGGCAGCAGGCAAAGCAGGTCCCGTCCCCCCCCGGGACATGTCCCACATCCTCCTACTCAGCCAACTTATTTTTCCTACAACCTCCCGCAGGAATTCAAGTTCTTGGCCGGTGGCTGGATGGGGATCCCTCTGCTGGGCTGGCAGAGCTGGGGCTGGGGGGTGTCCCCAGTCTGGGGGTTGCGTGGGGGCACGGCCAGCACCGAGGAAAGCCGTGTTTCCGCGGAGGACGGCGCCCAGCCCGCTGGCTCTCTCTTCAGAAAGGATTTATACGCAGGATTAAATGCCCGGCCGCGTAGGACAATTTAACAATAAGAGTGAATTAATTCTGACTCTGTCTTTAAGAAAAAATGATGGTTTGTGGTATAACCCTCTGCAGGACTGTCGTTGCAAAGGAGAAGAGAAATCAAAGCCCGGCAGCACCGGCGGGTTTCCGATGGCTGGATGAACCGTTGCCAAAGCGGCTCGGAGTAAGAACATGGAGAAAAGGGGAAATTTGGTTCTTCGGTGGCACCTATTCATTCAATTTATTCGCCTGTAATATACTTCCCCTTCTGGAAATGAGCCTGCGGGGACGGGCTGCTCTTGGAAATCTATTAAAGCTCACGCCAGTAGGAAGTACTTTGCAGTTGCATCTGGTTCTATATCGGCGACTCATTCTCAAAAACAGGAAAATACGCCGATTTAAATAGCTAACAATGGGCAATGCGGAGGTGGAGGGTGAGGGAAAAGGAAAAATGGAGGAGTGGGATTTTACAGATTTTGGAAATTATGAGTATAAACCAAAATTTAAAACAGGAAAAATAATAATAATAATAATAAAAAAAAAGACCCCCAAACCAAACACAACCAAAGCTCTGCTGTAAAACAACGGGGGACGGGGAGAAGGGGGCAAATTTCCGAGAGCTCAGAGCCCCGGCGAGTGTTTGCCCCTGGCCGGGACTGAACTGGGCGAGCGCGTAGGACCCGCGCCCCGCGCTTCTCCGAGCCGCAGCCGGGAACTGTGAAACTGGGGTAGTTTTCCCCATTTCAGCTCTTTTCTGCCTCCCACTCCAACCTCTTCCCCACTTGCCCTCGCAGAGGGTCTTTACACAGAGTCTTTAATTAAAAAAAATAATGACAAAAGCACTCTTTCTCCTCCAGGGTCTGATCCCGACCTGCTCTCCCTCGGGGAGGTTTTCCCCTTCAACCTCGTCCCCTCCTCTTCCTCAGAGACCAAAGTCCAGACCCGCTTTGCTCGTGGATCCTGCAGTCCAAAGGGTTACCCGTGGGTGCTTTCAGCAAGTCCGGGGGCAAAATCAGCGTGTGCCCGAGGGACACCGGCCGTGACCGTCCCCCACCGCCAGCAGGGCCCACCGCAGCCCCGGCCCCGCTCCCTGCACTTGCTCCCTTGTCGTGACCGTCTCCCCGTCACCAGGAGCCGTCTGGAACTGGGAAGGGAGAACGGGAAAGATAAACAGGAGCAGGACCTTTTAAAAGTCCAGGACTGAAATTTCGGGCTGTCTCGGCTAAAAGAAGCGAAGATTTGTGATTTTAAAATATTTTTTCTTGAGCAAAACTCTCTGAATTGTCGGAAAAAAACACAAAGAGAGAGGCGGCTGAATCCCACTGACAAGCGAGGAAGAGGGCAGGGGACGGGATCAGCCCTTGGAAAGGACCCTCGGCCCTCTCGAGAGGTTGTTTTTTTTGTGAAAATACTTGAGAATACAAATGTGTATCTGAAGAGGTTGCTGGAGGGGGCTCAGGGGGTTATCACCGCCCGGGGAAAGCCGCCCAAGGGAAATACACGCCGTTCAGGCGGGTGGGGTGAGGGTTTTGCTCACTTTTACTCTGGGCCAAATCCTGACAATCGCTCCTCCACTTGGTTTCAGCCCGTCCCCTCCCCACCCCGACGGGCTTTGCTAAATTTACTCCGCTTTCGGGTTTTCATGCTGAAGCCCCGCGGCTCCGATCGTGCGGGGCCGCGGGGCGGCGGGTGCCGAGGGCGGGGGACACAGGGTGAATTTTGCCACAGGACGCAAATTGCATGAGAAACAACCCCAAAGCTCTTCCTCCCCAGGTCCGTGCTCCACCACCGGTGCTGGAGGCAATCGGACCCGGGCCGAGCATCCCGGTCCCGGTCTGGTCTGGCAGGGCACAGGGCACCCCCGACGACAGCCCTGGTGCCCCCGATTCATAAAGAAACCTTTCTTGTAAAAGTCACTTTACATCTCCCGAGCCTGAAAATTACCAGGTAACAACTTTTTACGACCCAGCTCCCAGGACACGGTTTCGTTTCTTTCCTTAACTCTCCATCCCTTTCTCTCCTGGCTGCATTTCCCAGCAAGAGATCCCTCCGGGTTTAACATGAATTTAAAGGCTCAAACCTTGCAATGAGAGCTGATTCACCATCTGGCCTTAAACCGCAGGATTCTCAGGTCGTCTGGAGTTGAGCTCTGATTCCAGCCAGAGGGATTTTCGGCTTTTTAAAAGTCCTTGGGATCCCCATGATGGGGTGGGGAGAGCCCATCCAGCAGCAGTAATTCCAATATCTGCAGGAAGGTGCTGGGACTGGTTTGTCCCGAGGTTTTCCTGATCCCGGGACATCCCAAGGGCCACTCTATTCGCTTGTAGGCCCAGTCATCCACAAAGAAAAATCCCAAACCAGTCTCAGCCTAAAACAGCTGGAGAAGCTCTTCAGATGCATGACTTTGCTGTTCTTGCTGGTTTTCCTTTTGATTACTTGTGCATTTAGGAGTTTGAAGCAGGAGCTTGGTGTGTAGAGAAGGAGGTGAAAGAAGGGGAAAGCAATACTGGAAATCCAGTCAGGGAAAAAGCACAAGAACAAATCCATGGTTTACTTTTCCTTGAAAGTGGATGGATGCGAGTCCTCCTCTCCTCTTTTCCCTTCCCCCTCTCCCCCCCAGCCCTTGTCCAGGGACCTTCGCCTCTCAGGTTTATGGTTCTCCTCTGTGTAGTGTCAGTGTTTCACACCCTTGATGACACAGCCTCCCCTTCTTCAGTTCCTCTGAAGATTTGGGTCCCAAACAGAGCAAAAAATCCCCAACTTCTTCATCTCTGTGATTGTTCCTGGTGCTTGGGAGCTGGTGTGGGTCTGCCCACTGTTCCACCAGTTATTCTTTAGATAAAGAAAAAAACTAAAACTCCCCAAAATCAAGAGGTGAGTCATAAGGGCTAAAGGAGACTGGATCCCAGCAGCAGAGCTCAGCGTCTCTCTCTTCTGACTGAGCAAAGGCAAGTTGTGGCACCATCCTGAAACTATTTAGTTCACATCCATGGGAGATGAGGGCCTTTTAAGGTCTCTTCTCCCTACCCCACCCCCAGAGCCGCTACCCCTCATATATTATTTTTACTAATGTGGTGGGATTTTTTTTTTCTCCTTTCTTGGAGGAGGAGGGATTTGTGTAGCCAGACCCGAGGAATTTGAAGAGAGAGAGAGAGAGAGAGAGAGAAAGAGAGAGATCCCCCTGTTGACTAGAAAGATGTTGTTCTTGGGATTAGAGATGTCTGACCTTGAAGGTCGCAGGTCACGGTCTTGAATCAGGAGCAGGAGTATGAGGCTGGGATTGAAACTTGAGGTGTGTCTGCTGGAGATCACAGGGAAAAGTCTTCCAAACAAAGAGGAATGCCTCGATCGGGGCGAGAAAGGACAACTTCCCCAAGAATTATGGTCTCCTTCCGGATGGTTGCATACCTGCAGACCCCCCAAAGGATGTGCCATGGCTGAGGGAGGAGAGAAAGGAGGGGAGAAAGGAGGGGCAAGATGGCTGGAGCCAGAAGGTTCCATTATTTATTACTATTTGCATTCTGGGCAGGCCGAGAGGCCCCAACACTGGCGGTTTTATGGAGATGGGTGCTGTGGGGAGCGATGGAAAGAGCATCCCACTGTTGGAGCAGGACTGACTTCCTGGAAGCATCTTTACAGGAAGGGAATAAAGGAAGGGCTTCCCCCCTTCTGAGGACAGGGAAGTAAGACAGAGGCACAGCAAGAGTCTGAGGCTTGAATCTGTCTGACATAACAACTATGAAAGTCTCCTCCTCTGTGAGATCCTGCAGAGCTCTGGTGCGCTGCTCACAGCTGTATGCCTCAGTTTCCCCCCATGAATACCAGTCAGAAGAGCAAAGAACTCTTGTTTAAGGGCAGCAAGGGTAGAACAGGCTGCAGAAACCTTACTTCTCTGCTGGGTTCTCCATCCAAATAAGTAAAGCAACATATTTAGTAGTCCAGAACTGTCTGGTTTGTGCCCATGGACCCCACAGATGGTGGTTGGTATGTGTCTGCTTCTGGGTACCTGGGCAGGGGCTGGGCCCCTGCTCTGTCCAGGGGATGAGGATATGTGGGTGGTGTGATGATCCTGCTGATGTCCCTGGCTGAAGGTCTGCACATCCTACCAGAGACATGCACCATGCACCACTGGCAGCAGGTCCCCTCGGCTACTCAACACGGCATTGAAGTTCATGTTCAAATGCACGCAGGTCAGTCCCCTGGACCAAGAGGCACGAAGCACATAGGAAAGCATTTGAAGATCCAGGACCTTCAACACAACATCAGAACACCTCCCTGAAGTCCCAACATTTTAACAGGCTCAGATCCACACCCTCTGCCCTTCTCAATATTGTCTCGATGACCTCAAGGATGAAAAACCCAGATTCTCTTAGATGTTTTCTGAAGAGTGCAACGAGGACCTCATGCAGATCACGCATGGAAAGATCTGCAGTAAAACTCCACGGGCCAGGTCTTGCTGCGATGCTTTAAGCCCATCCTTAAGGCCTTTTCCTTCCTCTTTAGGCCATGTGGTCAGGAGGGGAAGGGCGAGGGTCAGGGCGAGAGCAGCCCCTTGCCCCGGGAGCAGCCCCGAACGACGCTAGAGGGAGCCCCGGGCTCAATTAATTAACAAACGAAAATTAACCAAGTGGGAAAAACATTGACGCTGGGAGGGAAAGTGAGAATTAATTTACCTGTGCTATTACTGGCTTTTCAAGCAACATTTATGTCGATTTATATAAAAAAACCTCTACTCACACAGCAGCGAAATGACACTAACCTGAAATGTAGCAAAGGAAATGGCTCTGTGTGTTTGCGATCTGATTCAGGGTAATTTGGGTTCTAATTGATTTAAATGGCTGTCAAACCTGCTTTCCCCTCTGCCTAGGTATTTATTCTTCGCTTTGAAGCATTCTAGGGAGAGCAGAAGGCATCAATCTGTCTCCAAAATACCGTTTTTATGCCAGTATTGATTTTTAAAGTGCCTCGGGAGGAAGGAGAAATGTAAGGAATAAATGTTAAGGGGTTCAGCGTTTCCCAGCCTGGCCCAGCTGCAAGCTCACACCCAGGGAGACCAGAGCAGAGCTGCCCCAGGGAGGTTCCCAGGCCTGATCCAGAGGCTGCTGAAGGATAGCCAAGAAGCCATAGGAAAGGGTCACGGAGGCCAGGGGTGCCCTTGGGTACCAGCTGAACAGTTGCAGCAGGGCCCTGGGTTTTTTGGGTGCTTGGAGGGTGCTGTCTTCATGTAGAAGGGTCTGCAGGCCCATCCTGAGCCCCAACAACACTCACCTTCCTCCCTCTGCAGCTTTTCCTGCATGGTGCAGAGCTCTGCTGGAGGTCCAAAGTCTCCTGAAGGCAATGAGGTGCTCTCAGGGGTTTCAGTAGATGTGAGCGGAGCTCCTGCAAGTGGGAAAAGGGAAAGCAACCTCAAACCAGGTCTGCATGACATGGTGGGGAGGCTGGAGCTGTGGTGGATGAGCTTAGGCTTGAGTCTGAGCAGAACTGAACCAAAAGGGAGCTCAGCAGAAATGAGGTCATAAAAGCTGCTGTTGGGCTTATTTATTATCATTCTAATCTTATTAGCATCCCATTCCGTGGCTCTTTGGAGAATAAAACACTGATATTGTGTATTTATCTTGACAGAAGCCAACCAACCTTAATAAAAATGATCCACTCGATAAAGAAAAAAGGAGAATCAAACCTTTCTGAAGTTTTATATTGGTGTTTTAATTGACTACTCTAATATTGCCTAAGTATGTAGGAGGGGGAAAACTAGAAACTAGCAGAGAATACGTAAAGGGTTGACTGTATCCCACGTCCTAGGTGTAAATAATGCTCCTGTTAATTTAAAACCAAGGCTGCCTGTCTTTATGACTTCACTGCACTCCCATTAGCTCTGTCTTTATACAGTGTCATGGGTGCAAATAGATTGGGTTGAAAACTTCCCCCAGAGCCACTTTAAAGTGACTTCTAATCTTTCCCTTTAGTGGTGTTAATTCAACTTCACAAGAGTGTTTGAAGCACCATTAGGCAGAGAAATGGACCTTCTCTCCTGATGGTGCCCTTATCCAAATAGCAACCTTACAAAAAAAGAAAATCTGTTTCATATCAGGCCAAGTCTCTGGGGCTCCAGAGAGCAGCTGAAGGAGATGTGGGCTTCCTTTTTATGAGACTTAAATACATAAAGGATTTATGCTTTGCCTTTCTGTATCACTGCCCTGCGGAGGTCTCCAAGCACCTTGGAAACCTCCTGTCTCATAGCATGCAGGACAAGTGGCAGCAGCTGCTGGAAACAGGGACAGAGGAAGAGCTGGGGACACAGTCAGAGAAAGAAAAGGGTCCACATAACCCAGGCTGGCTCCGTGGTGGCACGCTGCTGGGGCAGTTGTTTTACAGCAGGACACCAAGGAAGGGTGGAAAATAAGGTGCTGGGAAACCCTACATGCTCTGCGGTAGGCTATAGTCATGTCCACGTGCCCGCCCAGCATCCTACAAGTGGGTGATGAGTGTGAGCAGAAGCTGCGGTGGTGCCTGTCCTTAGTGGGAATGTGGCTGGGCATTAGCAAGAGGGTAACATTAAAAATGCTGTGAGACCCAGAAGCTTCAGTGCTGCTGGGTTCAGTGGGGTTTGTCACTCCCATCAGCCCCAAGCACCATCCAGCCCCACTTCCACCACTCACCCCAGCTTCCAGCAGGGCCAGGAGCAGATATACAGGGGAGAGGGGCCCTGCACAGAGCACACTTCTGCTAAGGATAACGTCCCAGCCTCTGGCAAGCAGCAGAGCAAGAAACTTTCTGACCTGGTGGGCTGTCATGATTGACAGCCAAAGTTGGGTTGCCCCTCAGTAACCTTTTGGATCCCTTTTTGACTCATTTACATTTTTGGCTCCTACAGCCTCCAATACCAGCAAGTTCCACAATATAAGTGCACATTTTTGTGAGAAGCAGTATTTCCATGCTCTGAAACAGAGAATAAATATTCCCTGGACCCTTCCCTTCCTGTTCCAGGCTGGGACAGACCTTTGTCATCCTCCAACTCACCCATCCCTCTGTTCCTGGCATCCTAGACAGCAAGAGGTGGCGTGGTTACCCCAAGTTTTGGTGGAGAAAATATTTTAGTACAGGACATTCTACCCCAGGAGAGTTAAATTGGTCCCGGGGTCTGGCAGGTGCTGAGATTGCAGCCTGAAAGGGAAGATTGCAAGGTCGTGGGATGCCACTTTCTCCTGTCCTCCAGGAGAGGGCAATCCCTGGCTGGAGCTGAACTGCGAAATGCTGCTTAAAAAGAGATGCTTGGGAGGATTTTCCTCTTTCGCGGCTCCTTCCAAGCACAGGCTCAAATTACTGTGATGGAGGAAGGCTGTAAAATGGAAAACACAGATGGGGAAACTTGCGGGGAGTGCGGGCTCGGGGCAGCCTGTGTTTCTTTACACAGTGGGGTTCATTCATACAGAGTAGCTCTACAAAAAGGAAAGAGTTAAATATAAACTGGAGTTTCTTTTGAATCAGCCAGGACCTTGTGCTGGTGATGCAATCAGAAGCATATACAGGCATTTATTTTCATTAGGTTTGGGTTAAATTTATCTTCTTTAATCTTCTTTCTTTTTAAAACCCAGACACAAGATGAAGGTGTCTGTTGGCTGAAACAAGTATCTATATGTAGCCCCTCTCCCTCTCAGCCTCCTCCAAATACCTGGTTTCCACCTCACACCCTTTTATTTATTCAGCACACTCTCACACCAGCAAATACACTCCTCACTTGCTTTTTATCTGCAGGGGTTTTTTTCTATATCATTGGGTAACAAATCAAATAGCTGTGACTCTCCTCTGTCTCAGTTTCCCCATCTGCAAAATACAGATCACGGAACTGTAACATTTTGCAAGAAGCCACATTACAGAAGCCATGAATTAAACATAATTTTCTTCAGATGTCCTCTTTCCTAAGAGGATGGTGAAGATCTAAGCCAGTATTTCAGAAGTGTTTTATTCTAAGTGTAAGAGGTGTCCCGGGGGGTTCAGTGAACCTACTTTTGAGCACGGCCTTAACTTCTCCCTTAAATGTGTCCAGGAGCTGGTAGGAGAGAAGGTGGGGAGAGCAAAGGTGATCAAAATGCTTTTGAGTAAAGAAACTGCCCATTGAGGAGGGCTGCTCAATAGCCCAGAGATTTCCCAGCTACTTCCAGGGAGAAGGTTTGGAAAATCTAATGTACGAGTATTGTCCAAGTGGACATCCCACTGGGCCACTTCATCCTGGTGAGGGTGTGTGGCTCAGAGCAAGAATATCTGGAAAACAAATGAACAAAACCTTGTTAAAATAGTCCTTGGACCATCCTGTCTCTTGCTAACTGTTAACTACAGAAAGCAAGCAGGAATGAGAGACAAAAGAGGGGAAAAAAAGCCTCAAGCCTGGGAGAACTGGAATGTGGAGCTTTTTGGCACAAGTCGAGCAGGAGAAGTTTCCAGAAGAAACAACATGAGTGAGAGGATTATTACGAAAGGCCAGAGTGTCAAATCTGTGCTGGGAGTTAAAAGGAGCCCATAAAATCCACTCACCAGAAATGGAGCCAGAGCAAGGTCTGGAGTTAACTCCTTAAAGTCTACAAAACAGTGATAACCATCAGGAGTGACTTTCTTTCTGTGAGGTGCAGAGTCCGGGCAAAGTCCCATCGTAGCCATCACCCAGAAGCTATAAAGAGGAAAAAAGCAGATCGAGCAGGTTGATGAGTGTTTTATGCAATGCAATAAATCCAATGTCCAGCGCAGCTCTCTAATTTAAATTTCCCTTTCATAGCCATTTAAAGTGATTCTTTAAAAAGTAAGAGAGAATCACAACAATATTATAACAATATAATCCATATGCATCTAATTTTACCATCTTTATTAATAAAAAGGATTGCACTGCAGTAGCTACGTGAGGCCAAGCCCTACTGGAGACTTTCAAGCTGATTTCAAAGTAGGAAAAAAAGAAATTCCAATGGCTTTTATTTTTTTTTTTTTGTTTGTTTCCTATTCAAACCTTTTGTAAGCACTGAGCAGTGAATCCCTGGAAGTTACACAGCAATTTCTCCTCTTCTGCATAAATGTAATGAGTCCTTGCGAGTGTCTAAAGAAGTAGAGTCTGAAGAGAAATTTCAGAGCATTTTCTAAGTAATATGTAAAAGGAGGCCAAGACCAGAGTGTATCATGTTCTTTACCTTCATGGTGGGCTGGACAAGAAGCGACGGGTTTGGATCACAGCTAAGCAGATTTCTATTACACATTTTCAAAGACTTTGTACTTGAACAGAAAGGATGGATTTGGAGTCTGAAGGTGGTGGGGGATCTCTGATGCTGGGTGGGTACATGTCAGTGATAACAATATAAATGGATCACGTGGCAAGCTAAGGCTGGCACTGCGATCTGAGGCAGAGGGTACGGACTCATCCTCACAGCTCTCACCTCCTGCGTTCCCTGCAGGGCGCCTTTATTGGCTTCTGATCCCATAACCCAGGAGCAGCTGAGCAGTAGGTTACAGACCAGCCCTGACCTGTCCCCACTTCCCCTTCTGGCCTTTGGATCCTGACCCCGCTCTCCAAATGTGCAAGATGAAGCCTGTCTGGAGGGAGTGGGAGGCAGGACCCAGCGGAGAGCCCTGCCCTCCATGCCCAGCTTTGGCTCAGCCACACAAATTAGGGAAAATGAGAGAAGAAGCTGGGGCTAGGAGATCATGAAATGTTGACTGGAGAGTTCTGAGTAGTTCTGTCCTGTTTGGATCATTAGTGTTCAGAGGCATTTTAGGAGGAAGAAGAAAGCATATGGCCAACACTGAAAAAATATTTTGGGTGCTCCCCTCAACTGGCAGGTGCTCAGCCAGAAGAAATGACTCCAGTTTTACACACACCGGAACAAATATTGTATCTCCAGCTCAGAAGGGCAGAGCTTAAAGGGAAAAATCAAACTGAGATGCTTTGGAAAGACAGAAACAAGTGTAATACGGAAGCAAAGGCAAACTAATGAAAGTCAGAATGAATTTACGAGGCACCTTAATGAAACATGTGGACATGCAGAAGATGAATCCATGATGTTTAAGCTTTTAAGTCTGCAGGTAGTATGGAACTCACATGATTGGAAAGGTAATAAATTTCGTAGCAAATGGACAAGATCGTATTTGCACAAAGAAAACCTTTGCCCAAAGCAAGCGTGTGTGGTTAGTGAAAGATTCAATTAGGCTATTTAATGCCAGTTGCACAACTGTCTTGTTCAAAGACTTGTACTATGTTCTACCAAAGGTTGCAGCCCTTAAATGGTAACATTTACGGATTAGAGTCGAGCAGCTTTGCTCTGCCCGACAGATGGGTCTTGTGCCTTTGATGAGAGAGATCACAGAGAAAATGATAAACAAATCATGTCCAACTCCATACCCACAGTGACAGGACATATATAATAAATGTTACTTTTTACTTAATTGCCCAGAAAATACTCAGTCTCAACACGGGATACAGGAACACTGAGCTGTGATCAGAAGCTGTTCGCTGCCATCCTACAGACACATCCTGGCCCGGATGCAGATCGGAGACCCCACGGCATGGCTGGGCAGGCATGAGGCAAAGCCGGGTGTCAGCAGGGACTGGTGGCCCGGGGACCCCTCCCCAACACACCCCAGACTCGGCCGTCGTAGCCTACCCGCACCCCCGGGATCGCGCTTGAACCCGGGGCCGGCAGCACCGCGGAGAGCTCCGCGCCCCCCGCCGGGATGGGCCGAGAAACACCTGGGGTTCCACGGAGAGACCCACCTCGGTACACATATGGACGTGTGTATATATACAAATATACATATGTATGTGTATGAAAGCGTCATTTCATCTGGGCATTGACATCCACAGGATTTCTGACCGAGGGTTTAGGCGGTGCTGCTCTGGCTCACGGCAAAGCTTCACCTGTCCAGTCAGGGGTGGCCTGGATTCCTCCTTTCCCATGAAGTTTGGGGTTCTTCTTTTCCAAATCCATCCTCTGAAAGCAGTGAGGGTCTGCCCCTCCTCTCTGCGACAGGCAGCGAAGGCAGATGATGGGTATGACCAGCAAGAGTTGTACTGGTTGTGAGTCCCCGTCAGTCCGCAACTGGGAAAGGTCCTTGTTCTGGGTACGGCCGCGCTCTCCTGAAGCAACACAGACGCCCAGCAAGCCCAGGCGTTTGGGCTGGTGCTTTGCTGTTAGCTCTGCGTGTAGCTGCGTGAAAGCACTCTGCAACAAGCCAGCAACACCAACACCGCAAATTACAAGAGTAAAATAACACCACCAGCTTGAATTACTAAATAATAATAATAA
>VXBW01007883.1:107572-192024 GCA_013400375.1 Thinocorus orbignyianus | reverse complement strand
ACTGCTATATGAAAGAAAAATCTGCTCATTGCGAGATATCCTGACAGAGATTTCTGGAAGCAGCTAGATCATAAATAACACTCTAATCACAAAATTATAACGTTTACAATTTCAAGTTTCCTGTCATTTCCAGATAAATTTTTATTTCATTTCTCATTTTCAGGAATGACTATAGAAATAACACTTCTGGATGAGGTTCTTCCAGTATCACGAGGACCAAACTAATAGTGGTTGTTTTGCCAGTTTGTGATTATTTTGCTTTGTTTGCTGTTTTAAACATGCAACACTTCTCAAATAGCAACTTGAAATACAAGTTAAAAGCCTCCTCATAATATTTATGCTAAAACTATTCATACAGTCAGTGAAGCCATTTTGTGATAGGAAAGTCACAAAGACTTAAAAACAACTGAATTCTCATCTTGCTTATTAAAAAGCACCAATGCTGCATACAGAGGAATAGAAAAGAGACAAATACATATAAAATAAAGAGTCTTTAAAGGAAAAAGTGACTCTACATCCAAAAGGTATCTAAAGCAAAAAGTAAAAAATAAAATACAGAAAATCATGACTTGGCCCTCAGGTTCCTACAGGGCGTTTCTGTAGTACATGGCTACCTTTTCACTATGAACATGAATTTCTATGGATTCCCCATCCCTGGACAGTTTAAGATTCAGCTGGGAAAGTGCTGGCCATCTTGTTGAGACCATGCTTTTGCCAAGAATGGTTGTACCAGATGATCCTGATGTCCCTTCCAACTCAATATTCTATGTGTTGTTCTGGCTTTCTGAATCTTCTGAAGAAGCACTCCACTTTGAATGTTGTGAATCTTGTGGATTACTACAAAGTTCGGTGTTTACCAAAAATACACATTATTCAGCTATGAAGAACCTCTCTTCCATTTTCAAATCTGAACCCTAGCCCACTGTAGCTAGTGGTGGCTTCATTCCCTTTCTGAAGCATGCACGGTTTGCATTAAATAACAATTAAGTTTTATAATGAATTCAGAAAAGTGCTACTTTTTTAGCTGATGCTGTCTATTCCAAGGGGTTTAAGATAATTCTTCTCTACTATCAGTGTAGTCCCTTAAATTATAGGTTACACACTGTAAACTACCCATAAAATATGTTTTCCCACTATTAAGCTTAATCCTCAGAAAACAAATGTGTCCATGTAGCTGGTAAATCACAAACAGGGGCTTCTGTATGTTAGTAACGGGACAAAAAAATAAAGGGCTAGTTATAATTCTGCTGTGTAATTTGAACTCTATTAGAATGTAAAACTTTGTTTTATGAGTGTGGATGAAAGAAGAAGATAATCCTAGGGAATTGCACCAGTTGGGGAGTTACAAGTTTTGCACAAAGCAATGTAAAGTATAATCTCTAATTTGTGGATACAGAAGCTGAACCATAAGACAAGAAAACCTCTACTCTCCAGTTCCAGAGCATAGGCAACTTGCATCTTTTGCAATTATGCAAAATCCTATAAATCTTCTCAGTTTCACTGACAGATGATACACTAAGATACTGCCATTGCAATTCAGACAGCAAAAAAGTACAGGTGTACAGCGCCGACACCTTGAAACACAAGCGCAAGCATTCTAATGAAGGCTGCATATTGAGTCAGTGGCAGAACTGCATGGAGAGACCTTATGCCCATAATGGGAAACAGATACTACACATATAGAAGTAGAAGTATTTCTTTACCTATCTATATAAAATATATATACGGAGAAATCTCAGGAGCCAGCTGAGGAGAAGGGCAGGTGCTGCTGGAGACGGAGGCTTTGAGGCAATGCAAGGAGAGAGGGAACCACTGCAGAATCACAGAATGGTTAGAGTTGGAAAGGACCTTAAAATACATCCAGTTCCAACCTCCCTGCCATGGGCAGGGGCACCTCCCACTAGACCAGGTTGCTCAGAAAGCAGGTTCATCCCTGGAGCTCTGGATGAGCGATCCAAAAATCTTTTATTCTCTAAAGCATAAACAGATTTAAGAGATGCAGAATTAGGAGTGCAGGGACATTCAAACCAGGTCTGGACTTTGGTCCACCTCATCCCCTGTAGCCCAGAAAATAGCTGCCCCATGTCCCCTGGGGAAGGGCTGCCCACCTGCTCACTCCCCCTTCCTGGGTGTGTTCAGCACCCAGCTTGGCAGCACCTTCTTCTGGTGACATTTTCCTTCCATTGCGAAAGCTGTCACTTTGGGCACCTTGCCCATGCTCCAGCCTTCCCAAAATGTCAGCCTTGAGCACCAGCAACGGCAGGGAAATTATCAGGAGGCAGGGAGAAGGAGCAGCACATCCCAAAGGGTGGGTTGTGCTTCCACCAAGGACCAAGGTATGCATCCCTGCCAGCATCCCGCTTGTCCTATCTTCACCTAAAGCCAAACCTTCTTCTGCTCTCTTACCGTACCCATGGGATGGAAAGGTGGTGGGTCCCTCCCACAAGGGGATAAAAGGGCTTCTTGCTCTCCAAAGAAGGTCTCTAAGCTCTTCTGCTGCTGTGCAAGAGAGGACAAATGGTCTTAAGTGTGTGAGCAGTGCTGGACCTGTTCTCTCCCACTCAGCAGAGAGCAGATGAAGAATGTTTTAGAAGATTAAAGGCACTTTCCTGCTTATTTGAGGTTTGCCAGAAAACCAACACACCTTCAAGGTCTGCCTCCCATTAGCCATCATCAGTAAACAGACCAAATGAGTGACTGATGAATAAATTAGCTTCCCCTGCCATAAGTCATTCCCATCACATTACAAGAAACTCTATTTTGCACGGTTTGAGCCGAGCCAGCCTGGCAGCCAGGAGCCCTGCTCCTGTTAACATTGCGTAATTAACCTCCAGCAGAATGAGCCCAGGAGAGCCAAACAGTGATTACGCATCTCATTGGAGTTTAGATGCTTCCTAAAGGGCTCACACTAATCCCCACCAACCTGTTTGGGCTCCTGCAGATCTAATTGATTTTTTTTTTCTCCATGGGCAGCATGTTTAGCATAAACAACACTTAGTATGGAGAAAGGCAAGCACTTGATACCCATCTGCAGCTTGGCATCACCCTGAGCATCGTGGCTTCATGTATCATAGAATAGTTTGGGTTAGAAGGGACCTGTAACGGTCATCTTATCCAACCCCCTGCAATGAGCAGGAACATCTTCAACTGGATTCAGTTGTTCAAAGCATCGTCCAACCTGACCTTGAATATTTCCAGGGATGAGACATCCACAGCTTCTCACTGCCCAACCTCAGCTAACCTGCAAACACCACTTGCCACCTCTCTAATTTTGATAATTTGTTAGCTGAGGCACTGGAACACCAGCCCAGATGATTTTTGACCAATGGGAATCCATCCCCTCTTAGAAACAAGGTTAAGAAAGCCCCCTTGGTACTCAAAGGAGATTTGCATTCTTGGGGGTAGACATCTCCCAGCTCCCCTAAGCACACAACCACAGCAAGTCAAGTATTGTTTTTAAAACAAAGCTCTTTATCCTGATAAAGCCCCAATGCTCATACAAAACTACAGTCACCACAGAAACGTGCGGGGAACAGCCTCCTGCCAAGTCCAGAGCTCCTGAGCTGCCCAAAGATTTCACAAAACCAAAAAAACCCAACCCCCCACAGGCTCAAAACTAAATTTCTCTTCAAAAGCAGAAAATACATTTGATAACAGTCAGCAGAGAATAAACAAAGAAATAACCCACTGTTTCTAATTGCACAGGAAGGAGCAACACAGTTGAATAAAGCCACCTCTTCCATCTACACGCAGAGAAGACGCATCCACCTTCACAAGCAACTTATGGTACATCGGTGAAAAGCAAAATAAAATCTATTTTACCCACCACAGCCCAGCCAATCCCCTCCAGCAGCCTGCCTTGCCCTCCCAAAGCAGCCAAGCACCATCAGCACCCACCTGCTACATGCAGATGCTGGTGGTTTCCTCCACCCACAGGTGGTTCCCATCACCTTCCTCGTTGGGACACCTGTGGGGTGGCTGCCCCCATCCTGCTTGGGGCAGAGGCAAGGTGCTGGTGTTGGGTCAAGCTATTAAGGTAAAGAAAGTGTGTAATAAACCAGAGAGGGGAAAACAGAGGAGAAAATGTGAGGTTTGCTCCCATCAAGCCTATGCTGGCTGCTGGGGACAGCCCAGCTTGTGTCCTGAGACCTGCTGGCTCATGTCCTGGAGAGAAGCTGGGGACAAAGACAGTCAAGAGGGGATGGGCTATGTTACCCTCTGGTTACTCCAAATACTCTCTCGCCTGGTCAGTCCTGTGTCCCAGAGAGCTGCTATGTATGGATGTGTTCCTACCACCCCCTGCATGTCAGAACAAGGCAATGGGGGCTATGTCCAAAAGGAAGAAGAATCCCTGTCCCAGTGTATCCCATCCCAACCCACTGTGGTTCTTCATACCCCTCTTGCCAAGCCCTTCCATCCCCACAGCACCTTTTCCCTCCCCGCCATGGAGACACCCCAGGAGGATGAATGCTTCTGCATTAGTCATTCCCCAAAGATTTTTATCCTTCCCAGGGCTTCGCACATAGCTGTGGGAGAACCAGGTAGGCTCTGAGCCAGGAAAGTCAACATTTTCAGAGAGCCCTCCTACAGCAGGTGGAGAAAATGGAGTAAAAGCCTGTGATGGCACCTGCGCAGCCTCTTAGGGTGACACCACGTAGCACTGTGCATCTGCGCAGCTCCACACTTCAGTCTAGGTGCAAAGGGCACTTACGGATTGGCTACCCTGGGAGACCTGTCTCCTCCCAGGGATCAACGCTGGAAGTGTGGCAGATGCTTGGTGCCAGAATGAGGGCTAAGACATGCGTAGGGTACAAAAGGGATGGTTTTCTAGCTGTCACAGGGCTTCCAGATTATGGAACAACAGCTTTAAATACTCCCAAATGTTTTTCACCCTGAGTACAGGCAGGAGATACATTCCCAGTTTCTGGCCAGAGACTCTCACCCACCAAAGCTGGGTGGCAGACCTCCTTATGACAGTCTCCAGTATGATCCTATGGGACAAAGCACCCCCAAGGCTGTTCCTCCCATCTCCTTGTGGGTGCATCTCTTCAGCAGACCGTGTTGACAGTTGTCCCATTGGAGGCCCCTGATGCCACCCCACCAGTTACAGCACCATCCTTGATGTTCTTCTCCAGCACTGAGATGGGTTTGTGTCTCTCGTGCCTGGTAATGGCTGTTTCAATGCCCCTGAGACACAACTGTACATCCTCCCGAAAGGAAGGGGTGTACAGTCCATAAATGACAGGGTCGGTGCAGGTGTGCAGCAAGCCAAAGAGAAAGAAGCTGTGGTTGACATACTCTGGCATTGTCTGGATCATGGCTGGCTGGAACCAGTACCACAAGCCCAGGAGGTAGTATGGGGTCCAGCAGATGATGAAGGTGGCAACAATCACTACGGTCATCTTGAGAGTCTTCATACGTGCCTTGGAGATGTGGTCATTTTGATTCCGTATCAAACCTGTTGGGGAGAGTCAAAAGGATAGCTGGAGATGAGAGAAAATCAGGAGAACATAACCATCCATGACTGTGCTTCTGCCAGAGAGGGGAGACCTCATGATCTGGTCCATAGCCCACAGGAAGCAGAAGACAGCAAGGAGGGGGGATCAAGAAATTTGAGTAAAACCCCTTCATTGGGTTACCCTTCAAGGGGTGTTGGGACAGACCCAACAATACTCCAGGCTGGAGCAGGTTCAGTCATAGAGTCATGGTGGACACAAAAAGGGCTGGGACCTGCTTACCTTTATTGATCTTTAGCTGCTTAGTGATCTCCCAAATGATCCGGATGTAGCAAACAATCATGACACTCAGAGGAGTGATGTAGAGGGTGGTGAAGGTGAACATGTTGTAGACTGTTTCCTCCCAGTGTGCTCGGAAGCTCCCGTGAGTAACGCACTGGGTGAAGTTCCCTCCCGGGACTGTGTGCAGGTGGAAAAGGAAAAGCTGAAATGGAGAACCAATTAACAACTCAGAGAGGGTTTGGAACAGGGTCTCACGTCCTGCAGATACTCCTGGCTGTGCATGGAGAGCACCTCCCTGCCACTGTTGGAGTGGGAGAGGTGCTCTGGGCACCTAACTCATGGCTATGGCCAGGATGGAAGGGATCTGACAGCTGTGAAATCCCATTTTCTGGCTATGCTGAATGATGCATTGGTGAGGAACTGCTCAGGTTTGTCTTGGTCTGCTCCAACATGTTTTTTAGTTGGTGCAGTGATGCATTTTCAGAAGATAACCATGAGCATGAAGAATAAAAATGTAGAAGACACCATGATGGTGTAGTAATGCATGGGTGCTATAAGGAAGGTGCAAAGCAGTACTGAGCACCCAACACAGCAAAGCCAAGGATGCGGTGGTGGAGTTTGTGGACCGAGATGAACTCATTTGGGCTCCTGGGATGGGGAAACCCTTCTCTAAAACCACCCAAGCTTGGGCAAACCAGAAGCAGGGAGCCACCGAGTCCTACCTGGGGTGAAGCCAGGAGCACGCTGCTGACCCACGCGGCGCGGAGCAGGAGCCCATTGCGGCGGCGAGCACGGGAGAAGGGATGGAGGATGGCTGCGTGCCGGTCCAGACTGATGACCACCAGCACCAAGGCTGCCGCGTACATGGCAAAGAGCTTGAGGAAGTTGAGGAGCTTGCAGGAGATGTCTCCTCCATACCACTGCACCGTCATGTTCCATGCTGCGTCCAGGGGCATCACTGTCACTGTCACCAGCAGGTCGGCCAGCGCCAGGCTGAGGATCAGTGGCCGCACATGGGATTTCCTCCTCTTCCTCAGCAGGCTGCCGAGCACCACCGTGTTGCTGCCTGCTGCCAGCAAGAAGAAGATGGCTGTGATGATCACACGGACCCTCGCTGCTTGCGTGAACTGAGGCTCAACCCAATGCTCAGGGCAGCCAGAAGCTGAGACGTTGGTGTCCCCCTCTGAGGTGGGGTGGTGGGGAGACACGGGGAGCTGCTTGTCACTCATCCCCTGCCAAAATGCAAGCGGAAAAGTCATAGAATCATAGAATGGTTAGAGTTGGAAGGGACCTCAAAGATCATCCAGTTCCAACCCCCCTGCCATGGGCAGGGATACCTCCCACCAGACCAGGCTGCTCCAAGCCCCATCTAGCCTGGCTTTGAACCCCTCCAGGGATGGGGCAGCCACAGCTTCTCTGAAGTGTGAACCCTCTCTTAGGGGCTGGAGCTTCAACATAAGGAGGAACAGGGACATGTTGGGATCTGCACCAGAGGCACCAGCAGCAAC
Organism: Thinocorus orbignyianus; assembly: GCA_013400375.1. NCBI lineage: Eukaryota > Metazoa > Chordata > Aves > Ciconiiformes > Thinocoridae > Thinocorus > Thinocorus orbignyianus. The sequence continues at coordinate 184,778 of VXBW01007883.1, read as the reverse complement.
CTGCCAGTCCCAGCCTGTCCCCTCTGCAGTGCCTGTTTTGCCGAGCCATCACACCTCCCGGTCACGGTAACACTGCCTGGCTGCCCCCTTTGGCTAACCCCTGCTGTAGCTATAGTGATTGCTCACACAGACATATATTTTTAGCTCTTTGCAAGGCAGTTGAGCATCTGGGAAGCGGGAGTGGTGGCCAGGACCACGGGACAAGCCACTGCCTGCCAGTGCCCCCGGTCGGGAATGAGTCACACCGGAGCTGGCTGAGCCTGTGCCGGGGCAGCCGTGCTCTGTTCAGGGACTTGACCTTCCAAGGGGACTTTGCAAACAGGGCCCAGCATTTTGGAAACCCCATTAGTGTGTTAAACCTTGATGGTCCACCTCTATCTCCAGCACTGGATCCACAGCCATGGGTGGAAAAACCTGGGGGTGGCCAGGAGAGGAGAAGAGGTATCCTACACTATCCAGGGATTGACAACAGCTCTCGAGAGAGGATCACAGTGGTATTTAGGAGCCTGTATCATCCCAGGACTTGGGTAGAACCAACTTAATGCCTCTGTCCCTTTGCCTTTGGGAGGAGAAGCAGGAGGAGGAGGTGAAGGTGGAAAAACATCCACAAGGAGGGTGACTCAGGGGTGATGAGCAGTGTTGTGGCCCCTCACAGCTTGATTTAATTGCCCTTTTTGCCTGAACACAATCAGCTTGGGGATAACTTACATTTCAAGGGCAAATACTTCCAGCTCCTGGGGACACTATCAGCAGCCCCAGCCGCAGGTCAGGTATGTCTCTTACCATTCCAAGCACCTTCTGCTTTGCAGGTCCCAAACTAAAACAACATTCCCCATCTTTACACAAATAACACCACAAGCAGCAGAGATCAAACCTGTCTCCCCAGGTCTGTGGGATGGAGGTGCTGACACCTGGCAGCAACACATCCTCCTCCAGCCCCACCACCCACACCCCAAGCTGCTGAGAACAAGCCCCTTTGCTACCTTCACTCTCCCAAAGACCAACCCAACCAGCAGGCAGTGAAAAGAGAGAAAAAAAAATCTGTTTAAAAGTACTGAGCTTCTTGCTGGCTGGCTGGGAGAAACAAGAGAAAACCAACACCGAGGTCTGGATTTGTCCTAGCTGGTGGGAACATACCTGGTATACACATGCCCTGGTGCCAAGAGAAGTTGCTCCTTGTTTTCACCCTGCAGGTCTCCCACTGAGTCAGGATGCTCCGGTGTGTTTTTGCATCACGTCCCTGCAAGAAACCCAAGGAAGCAGCGAAATTTCCCTTTTGCTGGCGGCTAAGCCGGGAGCGACGGTGTTTTTAGCACAGGCGTAATCGGGCATCTGGAGATGAACACGCTGATGTGAACTTTCCCTGCGCTGGCAAAGCAGGAGCCGTGCAGGTGGAGGTGGGCACTCACAGGCAGCCCAGCTGGTGTTTCACCCCCAGGAAGGGGCTGGCACCCCCTGCCCTTGCAGGCTTAATGAGCTGCCTGATTTCAGGCTTAATGAGCAGGCGGCAAGGATGATGACAAAGCCACTGTAGTGCCAAAATTCAAGATGTTGTGGCCAAATGTGGCCCCATCAGGGAGAAGTGCCAACAGTCCCTGCATCGGTTTTCTATAAATACAGGAAAAATGAGTTAATTATCCCCAGAGTTAGTGATGAGCATCCCGTTGCTCAGACAACCGGGAGACTCGCAGCACACACACACACACACACACACACACACACACCCCAGTGATGCTCCTGGACCACTCAGGGCCATGGGAGCATCACAGATGGACACAGGTACATGCCTGGACTGGAAATGCTGTAAGAAGGTAATTACTAAGGAAAAACTTGAGTCATTTTGCCATTTTAATGAATGCACACTTTTTTTCCCTGTGCTCTATCAGCTTCCACCTTATTCTTTTCGTATGTCTTTCAGCATGATGCAATGAGAGCTCCATGTGCAGTCCGAAACCCTTGGGGGGACAAAGAGCTCATAAAGGCTTAAAAAAACCAGGATGTGAGATGCTAGGGCAGGAAGGGAAACCAAGGACACCCTTTTACACAAGTGAAAGAGCTGTGGGGACGACTGAGGGCCAGTCCTGAGCCCTGTTGAGGTCAAGCAAACACACTCCCCGGGGCATTGCAGGGACTTTAATTACATGCAAACAGACCTCCACATCTCCTGGTCTATTAAATTAAGAAGTACATTGTGTACAACGGCACCACAGGTCCCAGGCTGGCAGCAGTGGCTTGTCTTGTTCCCTGAGAGGACAAGGTTAATTTACTGGGACAGAAGATTTTCCATTGTTAAACATATTCCCACTTATTTTCGGGAGGAAATGCCTGAGGTCTGAGCGGGGGTTGCACCATCCCTAAGGCTGCTCTGTTTGCAGGAGTGCTCCTGGGAACAGCAAAAAAAAAAAAAAAAAAGAGGACTTTTTCCTCTTGGTGAGTTTAAGAGTCAAAATGTGACCCAGGAGATGCTGCAGATGCTAGACCACATCAGCCTGTGAGGCATCACCATCCATCAGTGTCCCTCAAACCCTCCATCACTTCTGCAGTTAACCGTCAGAAGGGACCAGGGTAGAAAAAAAAAAATCAGAGCCACGGAAGACAACTTACGCATTCAAAAAGCTTTACATCCGAGGGGAAAGAGAAAAGCAGACTTGCTCCCAGCACTGCCAGCGGGCAGTGTGGGGGGACAGCCACCCAGCAGGCACCAGCCACCTCTGCCACACAGGAGCGGACCGTCACCATCATCTCCATGCCTGGTAGGGCCATCGCCCACCAGTGCCGCAGGAAAAATGCTGGTCCCTGAGGGGGGAAAAAAAAGGCACTGAAACCACAAAGAAGTTGGGTGGAAGCTCATTTCTTACAGCAGCTGCCTCCTTCTTGAATTAGCCCCTTGCTTAAACTCGAGATCAATTCGACCCCACATACTCATCGTTATTTTTCCTTTCATTTAGCTGTTTGCACCTGCACGAAAGCAATTAAATAGCGAGTCAGGAATGTATTCCCTGTTTGTCCTCCTTCCCGGCTGGCTGCCTTTTTGTCTAGAAATGTCCTCTCCATCCCCGACTGTATGATGCAAGAGAAGGGACAGGATTTTTCTTCGGAACTGTAAGTCTTGCTAATGCCACAACAAAGCCTTTGGTCCCTGTTCAGAGAGGATTTTTTTAGCATGCCATCACGCAGAAATGTCCTGGGCATGTATTAGCAATAAGTCTTCTTTTAAGGGTGGGGTCCCTTATTAAAATGACTATTTTTCTCTGGCGTTTGCACAGTAACCCCCTTGTGTTTTCTCCTTTTTTCCCCTTTTTTTTTTTTGCTTGTCTCCTCAAAGGTCAGCTTGGATGTTGTCTGCTCAGCAGCCTTCAGCTGAATCTCTGAACGCTGGTTTAACCATCAGAGGTTTTTGGTCCCCAGGATTAGGAAACAGCGCTGGCAGGCAGGGCTTGTTTCCATACACCCCAGCTCTGCTCTTTCCGAAATCCCCTCCTTTTGGGATGCTGCCTCAGTACATCCTTAGAGCTGCGGCCCAGTGCTGGATCACAGGGAGCCAGAGCATCTCCAGGGTCCCCAAAATGGGATTTTTCCTCCCCAGATCCTTATGGATCACCCCAGGGCACTAGAGGAAACAGAAAGCAGAAAGCCACACCAGGTAGCACAACCCCAGTGGCAATTTTTTGCACGAGTTGGCTTTGAGCAGGAATACAAGCACAGTGTTTTTCCATCGGTCATCCCATATAAACGGGGATCTCATGCAGGGAAAGCAGCACGGGATATAATTTCCAGTAACCTCGTGCAAACGCAGGCGGGGAGCCTGCTGCTGTTTATCCTAATAAATCACTGCCGGCGCCTTGGCTTCACAAAAGAGAGGAAAAACTTGTCTTTTCACCTCTGAGAGAAACTCCTGCTGCTGGGCATTACAGGGGGGTAATGATGGCTCTTCTTCAAGCAGAGCCATCCCACAGCAGCACCCTCGCCCCCAGCACCATCACCCCAGGCAGGTGCTTCTGCTGGGCTGGCTGTCCAAAAATTCCCCTTTGCTCAGAAAACCCTCATGATTTCAGAGTTTTTAATGCTGATTTTTTTTCCCCCTCCAGATCGTCTCCTCCTCCAAACCTTGAATTGTCTCAGGAGCAGCTCATCCAAGGAAATTTTTGTCTCATACTGGACTCGAAACAGAAAGTCTAGTCAGGGACATCTGACATGCGGTGTTTTTGTGAGTAAATACCAGCATCCATGAAGTCATTTCCCGGGGTTAGAAATGAGCTCACCTCTGGAACGGCTTCTCTTCTTACCCAAAGTTCACAAGGCAAGTGGTTGTAAAGCTCCCAGTTTTCATCCTTCTCATTAAAAAACAGCATCCATGCGGTGCTGCCTCCAGCTCCGCACTGCAGACTGACCTTGGGCATCAGCCGTCATAGGGAATCACCCTAAATTCCCCCAAATCTTTGAGCAAAAGGCAGAGGACCAAAGCTCAGGGCCCACCGGGGAGAAGCCAGCATCTCTTTCTGCCTGCTCACCCAGCCGAGCCTGCCAAGACGGACGATAATTGCTGTCCCTCATGGGGGATAATCTGGATCATCTCGTCCTCCTCCTAAAAGTCCTTGTTTAAAGTAAAGTGAGGGAACTCTCCTGCCCACCGGGCTCAATATTTTGGCAAACTGGGTCTTTGTATTGTTTCTTGATGAAGTAACGCTCTGTTTCTGATTTGGCTTTGTATATCAGAGCCTCGCTGGAGCCCTTGCTGGTAAAAGCCCTTCTCCAGGGGTTATCGTGCCATCAGAGAGTGTTGCTGAGAAAACGTGCACTCAGTGCTCAAACCCACTGCATTTTCCATCTTTTAATACCACATGGTGCTGGATCCCCAACTCATAGACCCAGCCAGTATGGGTAAAAGAACAAGGATCCTGCTGGTAGGTGAGCCCAGGTGTCCAGAGTATCATTCTCCAAATTTACATCTTCCCACGTGGAGCAGCAGCTCTTGGGATCTTCCACCAGGACGGCTGGACCAGAGCAAAATTCCTCTTCCCCATCTCTGAACTAGACAAGAGAGAAGACAGAATTTAGCATCCTAGACCAAACCCTGAGGTCAAGGTCAAGAAAGCACGAGGGGGTTTGGTGCTGAGCCCCATCCGCTCATGGTCAAGTGATAAAACCTGGATGTGTGCATCGCCATTCCACTCGTGGTGCAGCTTTCCCACAGCACCTTTGCCTCCTTTCCCAGGCTAGAAACCCCAGCCAGGGGAATTAACTTGGGAAGTCTCACTGGGCACCCTGGTCCCCTGATGCTCCTGTCCCCAGTAAACATGGAAAATCACTGACAGGGTCGATGGAGAGGCCATGGGTCCCCTTCAGCTCCAGCATGCACTGACCCAGGCAGGGCTTTCACTGCCCTAGCTGGGTATTTTTCTTAAATCGGAAAAAATTATGAAATCCCAGTGTTTTCATTGTGACTAATCCATGGAAGTAAAGAATTTTGTCCTTATTTTTGGATGGGTTTTAGTTGGTCTCCTTCTGGCCTTTTGTGCCCACTTTTATCCTCTGCTTTTTTTGTCCCCACTCCCTGTGGGACCTGCCCGTTGCGTTGCTCCAAACATCAAATATCCTCCTTTCTCTCTCTGTGCTTCCAAATTGGATGGTGTGCCCCAAGGCCATGTTTCAGTGCTCCTTTTGGATGCTCCTTCTCAAACACAGGCCAGACTTGAGGGCTGGTTTCCTCCCTGTCACTGTGGGAGAGGTGAGATATGAGGAGAGCTGAAAGCCCCATGGGACCCTTGGCAGCATTACACAGGGGATGCGGGAGTGAGAAGCAGAGAAAACATCCCCCCTGGCACCTCTTTCACCTGTTTCATATCTCCAAACAGTTTTCAAGGCTTAAAAATGCCCTTGGGTGAGCTTTATCTGGGGATACAACCATTTTTAGGAAAGAATCAGTGGCTCCATGGGGAGAGATGTAATTAAAGATGAATCTAGTGAACAAAAAGAATATAATTTCTGCTCCCCCACCCTGATTTTACCCTCCTGCAAGAAACCTGCTCTGAGCCAAGCCCTGGGACTTGCAGGTCTCTGCTGTCCCTTGGTGTTGCCATCTCCAGACGGCTGGATTTGGTGTCCCAGGGAGGCATTTCTAGGAGGCAGCTGGATCTGATGCTGGGAGCTTAGAGCCGAGTCTCTCCCAGGAAGGACTTATAACATGTGCTGCCTTCCCTACCTGCTCCCAGCAGTTTTCATCCCAGCTCATCCAAGGTGCTGGCACCAGGAGGCTGCCAGCCCTTCCCTCGGGCAGCTCTTGGCACCCACCAAACCCCTCTGCCCCTGTTGTCATACCATGCTCTGGCAAAAGTTGGTATGGCCACAATTGTCCCAAGGAGAATCCCAACAGCACTGGAATTAGCTCTGCTTTTCCAAGCCATACCTTCAGCACAAGGCAGTCAGGTATTTCACAGTTCCACTCACCCCAACAAGCACAGGTACCAGCAAGGGGAGACATTTATATGCCCTCTTCTACCAGCACTGATGCTGGCAAACTCTTTTGGAGCTCATCAGCTCCAACGGGCACTGATTACCCCAGCCCAGGCTCAGCTCCACTTTGCTCTGCACAATAATTAACCTGAAATGAATTCAGCTGAAAGAAAATCAACGAGGAGTCCTTGCCACCTGCCCAGCTCCATCCCTTGCTCATTTTCTGCCCAGCCCAAGCAGAGGCTCATCTGCAGACTAAAAAGCAACTTCTAGCCTGATGCTCCAGTTTCATTGCCAACACCAGAGCCTCTGGTCCAGCTTGCCCAGCCTGTGTGTTGCTGGTGCACGTCAACCAGGAATCCCAGCGGAGCAGGAGGGACATCAACTGCAGCATCCCAGAGGACCCAAGCCCTCCCCAGCACATTGGCAGAACATGCAGGATGTTGCCATTATTTTTTGGGGGCAGGATAAAACTGGCCAGTGCTTTGCTGGCGTAAATCAGGTGCAAACCTGTCCACCTTGACATGGTTTACAGCAAAAAATAATTGAGGAGGAAAAGGCACAGATGAGACCAGGGACCGTCATCCCATGGGTGGGAGGCTGCCCTCCCTGCCAGAACGGGTGCACGGCCCAGAGCATGTCCGAGCCCAAGGCAAATGCCCGTAAATTAGAGCAATAAATTAAGGATTTCTTCAGGAGCAATTAATTGCCCGGAGCAACATGTGCTTTGACACAGGACGGTCTTTGTCCACCAAAGCCTGTCCAGAGCTAAAGCAAACAGCCGGTGGGGCTGTGGGTTGGGAGCTCTGCTCCTGCTCTTCCTCCGTGGTTTAAATGTCGCTGCCCTGGCTCGGACCTCACCGTGTTCCCATCACTCCCGTTCACATCCTGCGACCGTGTTTCCATCATCCATCCGAGGTTGTGCAATAACTCAGGCCCTGCTGCTCGCCCGCATCTGCCACCAGATGTTCCTGGCAGATATTGCTGTGGCATCGAGATGCTGCCCTGGAGGTAGCGCAGGGGCTGGGGTGTGTGTTTCTCCTGGAGGGCTCAAAAATAATGGCCTTCCTCATCTCACAGAGAGTTTTTAAATGAGGCAGAATGACTTATCTTAATTTCCCCAGCTCAGCAGTATAATTAAAAAGGGATTCATTATTGAGACACTTCTGGCACTTTCATAGCATCTCCTGTCTCTGCTCTTCTGAGCTGGGATGAGGAAGGAAAAACGGCCACGAACGAACACAGCATCTGGGAGGGAAACCCTAGTGGGATTCTTTGGCATTCCAGGATATCCCAGTGACCAGCAAGCCTCTCCAGGCGACGTGGGTCCAGAGTTGCATGCATGCAGCAGGGATGGAGTTAACAATTTGGGCACTCAGATAACAGCTGTGCCCTGGAAAAGCCCTGGGAAAAGCCCCTTTTTTTGACAGATGGGATCACAGACCAGGGGACACTCCCGGTTTTACATGCCAGGGGAGTCAATCCTGTTGTGTCTGTGCCAGAAGACATCTAGGGACCCCACCCTGTGGCTGCCCCCCACAGGGAGCACAGTTGCAGCCACTTGCCTCCCACTTTGACCCCTCCAAAAAGCCTTCCCAGATAAAATTAGTCTTTTCCTGGCCCCTGGCTTTCACGGCATGCCCCATCCTGCAGCCCTTTTTGCATCTGTTTCATAAATGATCCATGTGGAGCTGAGCTGTGGCAGAGGCTTCAGCTCATAAGCAAATCCTTCCAGGGGGAAAAGGTCCACTCACTCCTTTTCTCCCAGCCACAGACTGTAAATCCTCATCCACACAATCAAAACAAACACCAGTAGTTCTTTTCTTTTTGGGCTCTTTTCCAAAGCTTTTAGGCAGCTGGAGTGTGATTTTGTGCTGATGAAACAGTGGAGGAGGGCTTAAAGGAAACAATATTGTGGTGGCCGCAAGGTTTGCTGGTGGTTCAGAGCTCAGAGTGAACCCTGGGGACCCGCCACATCTCCAAGTTCTCCTAAAAACCGTGGAAATCACCAGTCTAGCTCCTGGAATAGCAAAACAGGGTTTAAAAAAACATTAGCCACCCCTGGAGCACGGCTGGAGAAGAACCGGGAGCCAAGTGCTTAATGAAATCCCAGCTCCCAGTTCGTCCTCCTTAAACCAAGCAAACTTCCCCAAAGTGTTTGGGATGGAACAAAGTCATCAATCAGTTATTTTAACTCCCATCTCCGTAAACAGGAGAGAGACCAGAAACACGCAGCAGGGGAAAATAACTGTCAGCTCCCGTCGGTGGAGCGGAGAGGGTGCTGGGAGGGAGGACAGGGGCAGCTGGCGGGGAGCTGAGCATGGCATCGGCCCCAAAGGGCATTTTGTGGACTCCATGGGGTATTTCATAGACCCCACAGAGCATTTTGCAGACCCCACAGCCTGGAAATCCCACACACAGCCCTGAGAGCAGACCCACCATCCACATCGCCCTCCCGGTGCAGTACAGTTGGGTTTTGGTGGTGGTCACTCTGCCGATGCCGTGTTGGAAAGGGTGGGAGGTAGGAATAGCTGGGGTGACCATCAGTAGCCTGTTTTCCCTTCATTTATTAGAGGGACAAGAGAAGAGCAACGGAAACAACCGTGGAAGAGCTTGGAGAGAGAGATGCTTCCCTCTCCAAGCTCTTCCACGGTTGTTTCCGTTGCTCTTCTTTTATACTCCCCGCTAGCTTGGAGCAGTAAGTATGGCAGCATTTGCATAAATGTATTATGGTTTTGTAATTACACATCGGTGATGAAATCATGGAAAAAATCCTTTCAGAGCCAGGCAGGGCCCCTGGGGATTAATCCGGGAGGTGAATGCATCTGTGGGGCCCTGAGCCCGCCAGCCTTGGACACCTGAAGCCACAGCCAGAAAGATAAGAGCAGTTTGGTCTGGGTTGTGCCCTTCCCTGCCAGACAAGGGTGCCACAACCCTGCAACTCCCCTGGGCACAGGGCAGCACCTGCTCATCCCCTCCACCCCACAGCTTGGGGCATTATCCACTTTGGATGGATGGAAAGCAGTCCAACATCTCCTGGAGCTGTGGCGCAGCCGGTGGTGCTCCGTGCTGGAAACATCTGGGACTCTGCTCATGCTGTTCCCTCCAGTGTCAGCCACGTGCCGGAGCTGCAGCGAGGGGTGGCCAAGCCAAGCGAGATTGCGCAAACAGATTGTTCTAGAGATTTCATTTTCGCATGAACTCACATGTCCCAAACCCATTCCTGAAGCCGCACGCGAGTCTCCTGAGCTGGCCTTGCAGAAGCCACGTTGGGGAGGGGACACCTGCGCTCCAGAGGCTGCAAAATCCCATTCAGAAACACCTGTGGTTGCTCTGGGCTAGTGCTAACGCTTGGTTTCCATAGCATCAAGAATAATGTCTTCTGCCTTCTGCAGAAAAACACATTTACCTACCCTGGGGTGAGACCAGGGGGTATCGATGCCAGCAGGTGCCAAGCAGCTGGCGGGACCGGGGCTGCCTGCTGTGGCATCAGTGCTGTGCCAGGGACAGGACAGCCGTGGTGGGAGGTAGGAGCCATCCAGGGAAGATCAATTCCTTGCTCTTGGTCACCGTTACCACATCTTGTCCTCATCACAGCGGGGAAACGTGGATGAGCTCCATGTTTATCTTGGTGGTTGGGGGGCCCCTGGCTCACCAAGTGCTCCTTGCCCACCGGATAAATATTCGGCCAGTTTTTGGCACATCTCGGGTGTTTTTTCCTTTTCCCCAGTAGTAAACACCAACAGGAGCTGCTGCAGGCCACCGCCAAGTATTTTTTATGTGACACCTTGATCGATGTTCCTCTTGCACCGCTCCCTCTGGCAGCAGGGCCAGCAAGGATTACTAAGAGGCACATCCTGCTCGCTGTTGGCCACCCTGACACCCGTCCCCATCCCTCTGGGATGGCTCCTGCCCCACGGTGCGGGGTCACAGGGGCTGCATGTGTAGGTGGAACTCATTCACACATGGCTGCCCACTTCGTGCAACACCCAGGAGCCCCGAGCCAAGGTCAGCTTCCACGAGCCACCTGGGAATCACGTGGCTGCAGAGGGTGCAAGGACCTCAGGGGGTTAAAGCCAACCTGGGATCTCTCTTTAAGATCCTTTGCTAGATCTCCCCAGGGTTCAAGCGAGATGTAGCCACATTTATTTGCAAGACGTGCCCTGCCTCAGCAGCTCTGTGCTGCCCTGGGTGTCCAAACCATGCGTCCAGTTCTGTCCCATGTCCTCACATCTCTGCAGCATCCTCATCTGACCCCAGCCAGAGCCAGCGTGAGGGCAGACGCGAGCAGTCAGCACAGGCAGCATGAGGCCAGTGCCTGTAAAATGTGGCAACCCCACTGGGAGCACTAGATGGGCACCGTGTTTGCCCCAGACTGGGTGAGAGCCTAAAAAAGGTCCCTAAAATTCATCACACCGCATGCCCTGTACTCTGTATCTCCATCCTCAACACTTATTTTGGATCTTGCACCCACGGTGAACCCCTTAAACAGCCACAGTGCTGCCAACACCACCGGGATGTGGTACCTACACCATGCCCTGCCCTCGCCACGCCACGGCATCACCGCCAACCCCGGCAGCTGCCGTTTCGCCGAGGGTTTGTGTTTACCGTCACCTTGTCAGGGGATTTATTCAGCCTGCGGTTTCCTTGCTCCTCCGATCTGTTTTCGCTCGGCAGCCGGTGGCTCGCTGCCATCCCCTAAGCTACACGCCGGGCTATATAAGCGACCTCACCGCCTGGGCTGCGGGGAGGTTCTGGCGCAGCCCAGCTCGGCGGCGGTGCAGGGGAAGGTTTTCGGTAAGCTCCAACTCTCTCTCTTCTTCCCAACCGGCAGCAAATCCCTTAACCCACAGCTGACAAGCCCTCGCCTCACACCCCCCTGGACCGCAGCTCAGCTGGCGGCTCTGCGGCGAGAGGATGAGACTCTCCTTAACTGGGGTTTTTATAGCTTTTTGTAGGTAAGAGCAGGAAAAAAACCCCACAAAAAAACCCCACTCTAAACCAACCCTGTTTTTCCCCTTTGTGGCAGCTACTGGTTACATAATTTCGCTTGTTATTAAGGCGGCATAATTAAGAGTGACTGTGATTGAGGGTGAGGTGGAAATTAATTGATGGGCAGATGAAGGCACAGAGGCTGCGGGGTGGAAAACATCGGTGGGGACGCGGTTCCCCTTGTCCCACTTCTCCTCTCCTCGTCCCCGCTGATGGGGCAGGGTTACAGGGACAGGGGAGCAGGAGGGTTTGGGGGGGACGGTGATGGTCCTTGGCTCCCAAGGGGTTGTTTGATCTCCTGTGGCTCTGTCTCGCGTTGATCCCCCAACCCCTGCCAGAGCGGGGACACGGGTGATGCTGAAACCCCCCCACATTTCCCAGCATCGTGTGTCCCAGGCACAGGGGAACTCATCCCACCTCAAACCCAGCGCCGAACAAGTCGTGGCCAGCTCCCAAAAATCGCCACCGAGTGGGAAACAGGCTTTCAGCCTGGATTAATTTTTCCTGGTTATTGTCTGGCTGTGGGTTCACGACCCCGCCGGTAAGCCCACAAAACACCGCTCATGTGTTGCTTGTTATTTTTGCTTGCCTGGGATTTGCTGAGCCGTAATCAAAGTATTTCCTAGTCCCACATTCCCCGGTCTCGGAGGGGATGTTTAATGCCGCTTACAAATAACGGGGCATTCTTGCTGCCGGCTGTTCTTTGTCAGCTTCGTTTTATGGGTAAACTGAGGCACTGAAAGACCGAGGCGACATTCTCCACACAGCCTCAGGTTCATTAATTTTGGGTGCATAAATTAAAGCACCTGGTATTTCAGCTGGAGTGGCTCAGGACAGCACCAGCTCCACGGGTACTTTCAGAAATTAAATGAACAACTGCTTGACGCCGCAGGGCCGAGGGACTCCAAAAACATCTCAAAGTCGCTGAGCTGGGGAAGAGCAGCACAAAACCTCAGTCCCTCATCAGTGCGTGCAGAAAAAGGAAAATACTTGGCTTCTTGCTCACATTTGCAGTGAAGCTTTGGCTTTTGCACGGGGTTTTCCACTTCCAGAGGCGCCCCGCAGCCTCTCCCCTCCTCACGCTCCCGGGATGTACTGGGGTAAGCTGCTTCTGTCACATGAAACCCCGTTTGCAGGCCAAGGGGTGGAGGCACGAAGGTGTCCCTGCTCATGTGGGGGACAGAGCGGGTGCTGGGGTGTCCGTGGAGCCGCGTGGGCTGCGAGAACATCCCTGCAGAAGTATTTAAGCTGTTCAAAGGCACTTTGAGGGGGTGTCATTACAAAGCAGGGCTCTGCAGAATAGATTTGGGCTCAGATAAGAAGGCAAGAAGCGGAGGGGATGTGAGCGCCTACGTGGAGCCCCTGCTGCTCCCCGCCTTAGGCCTAAGTGGGGGGCTGCTGGGGGTGTAAGGGGCCCCGCAGTGTGTTTTGGACTGGTTCAGCCTGGGAGAAGCTCCCTGAAGGTTGCAGGAGCCTGGGTGAGACACAACATGTCTGGGCTTCTCTCCACAGGTCTGGGGAAAGCTCCAGGTCACCAAAAAGCTCCTGGTCACCTCTGGAGGCAACGATGGTCACCGTGAAAGGATGGGTCCTCTTTCTCCTCCTGGGAGCCACATCTGTTTTAGGTGAATGTTAAAAACATTTCTATTCCTGTCACCACGCTGTCCCCTGCCCATGGGCATGTTGGCATGAAGGCATGTCTGTCAGTGGCCGCTGAGCCAGCAGACACAGGGTCAACACTGATGCCGGGTCCTGCTCTGGGTCAGCACAGCATTTGCCTGGCGAAATGACTTCCAGATGAGATCTGGAGCCCATCCATCCCCTGCAGCTTGGGCAAAGCCTGTCTGTGAGTCAGCCGGCCTCTGGTTGACCAGAGATGAGCCCCACTGCCCACCTCCCATGCTGGTGCTCGGTGCTGCTTCCCTCCCTGAGACCCTGTGGTGTCCGGCCCATATCCCATCTCCCATCCTGGTTCCCCTCTGCTCCGAGCAGACCCACCCTGGCCAGTACCTTCCCATTGCCCAAGCATGAAACAACCCCAACCTCTGAGCCAAGCCCTCAGAAAGCTGCGACATGTCTCTTCTCCAGGAGAAGATGCTCGGGAGCAGCAGGGTCTGTCTGCTGCTGGCTCTGGAGGGTCGCACGTACCAAAGTGCTGAGTGATAACCAACCTTCCCCTCTGCTCTGGTGGATCTCACAGAGAAAACATGTTTGAAGGCTCTTTAGATTTGTTTTTCCAGGCTATAGAGGAATTTTGCCCTGAAGCGCTCTGGCCAGACTCCTGGGGATAAAAAGAGGGAGAGTCAGTGTGTCTCTGGGCAAGTGCCCAGAAGCCCTGCTGAACCCCTGGGAGCTGGGCATGGGAGAGAGCCAGCGCTGGGTAGCTTTGGGCTTAACCCTCCAGTTTAAATGGGACTGGTCCCAGTATGCACCCCAGGAATCAGCCACGACCACCACCTCCCCCTTGGGCACGCAGGTGGCCCCATGTTTGCTAGGAAAAACCAACCTCATCCACCTCAGGTTCCTTTCCCCCCGCACAGGGAGAGGCAGGATATATTCTATATCTCCAGTTGAGAAAAGATGATTTGATCCGAGCTGCTCCGACACAGTAAGCACAACAACGTTTTTCTTGGGTGACAAGAGAAAAAGCAAATTTGCGTCATACCCAGGCCTCAGCGATGCTGTGGGACATCTCCATCACGCCCTTCAGTTGCCACCCCCTGCATGTGATGCACCACATCCCACAGGAGCTCTAACCAGTTGCTCTAACCAGCCACAACCCGAAGGAAAATCTAAAAAATCTGAGCCTCAGGATGCTGAGTCCCCCTTGAAGCTTATTAATTTATTATTAATCTAATTTAATCTCTAATTTATTGACCCTTAGGCCAAAGGCTCCTGCAACCAGCCCTCAGCAGGATCCAGATAGGACAGAAAACCTTCAGCCCGCTGGTATTGCTCAGCTTGGAGAGTAAGTTATATCCCATCCCTGGCAGGGACAAGGGGTGTTTTGCTTGTGTATTATTTTTTTTTTTTTCAGCCTTAATTTACAACCAAACAATATTGTTTGAGTAGATGAGGACATTTAGGCTGTGGAATAAATGTTAATCATCCGCAACCTCCTGCAGGGTTTTGGCTAGCTCTAGCACATGCTGTTGGCTCGTGGCCTGGAAAAGTGAAGGTCAAGTGCGTGACCACAGCCCTGACTCCCGCAGGAGCGGCAAGGAGAGCCCAGGGATGGGCAAGCACAAGCTCCGACCTGCCTTCACCCTACCCAACCCATCCCTACACCCAGGGCCAGTTTGCAACACTATCGCTTTAGAATAAAAACCTGCGGTGCATTAATTACTCCGCTCGTTAATCCCCAGGAGATATCCCAGCCTCTCAAGCTCTACTGCCCAGAGCTCGGGATTTAAATTCCAGTGGGTACTGAAAAGGCCTGGATGTGCTGATGCCATAGCTGAGGGATTAGGGGACTTTCCCAACCCTCCGTCCCATTCCCGGCAGCTCTCTTGGGTGCTGGGGAGAATCAAAGCACTGAAAACACGGACACTCAGAGGAAGGTCCCCTCCACCTGCCAAGAGGTATTTTCAGGAAAACTACCAGGATAAATTGTTTTCCCCTCAAAGTGGACGGCACAAGGTAGTGATGCTGAGGCTGACTCTGGCTCCTCTAGGGAGAAATAAAACAAAATTTTGACTTTTTCAGCAATGCAATTGGAAACTAAAGCATCTGCCCTTGGCAGCAGTGAGCTGTAAACTCATTTTTTGCCTCCAGGGGAGGGTGCGCCAGACCTGGTGGGGCTGGGTGGACGGGCTCGGTGTGGGAGGGATTGGTTCTCAGCCGGGGAAAAGGCAAACCCTGCCAGAATCACCCCACATGTCCTCTGCCCGCAGGTCCAAGGAGCAGCCCTCGCAGGGGAGACCCAGTCTTCACCTACACCAGACGCAGTACGTGCCACGGGGTAGCCCTGTCCCTTGGCTTCTCCCCCATCCTCTGCTTTCTGCTTTTTCTGCTGTTGAAGAGCTACTCAGAGCCCTATCGTGCCATTTTCCTCCTCAGGACTCCCTTGCATCTTTTCTTATCATCACCAGCCCTGTGGGTTAAAGCAGCTGATCCCAAACAAGCTTAGGATCTCACTGAGATCCCACTTTAATCTGATGCACATTCAGTTTTTGCTTGGGGCAAGTGTGGTTGGACTCGATGATCTCAGAAGTCCCTTCCAACCATGAAAATTCAGTGATTTATCCATGTGCTGCCTGGGAAGGGACCACATTCTGAAGCCCATCTCCTCCTGCATCCCCCAAATTGCTAAATAAGGTTTATGGATGCACCACTTGGGATGCTGAACTGGAGATGCCAATGTGCCAACAGATTAAAAACTAGCCCATCTAAGCCAAGTGCTTGCTCCAAACCAGCCAAGATGCTCCCGTGGCTGCTGTCATTTAAATGGTCTTCTCCAGCCACCTTCTTTTCTAAATTTGGGTTTGACCATCACCATTCAGATAGTCTAGCTGTGTGCCTGTCTGCCTTTCTAGGAAATAATCCGATCTGGTTTATTACGGATCAGGTAGAAGGGTAGGTGTAGGAGATGACACCGCACACGTTTCCAAGAGACCTCATTTTTAGAAACTTTAGTCACAAGCGCATCCTCGTAAACATTATTAGAACATTGTCATTGAAAAATAAACCCAAACCACAGACTTGGAGTGGATCTCATCCATTCAAAGCAGCTTAAATTAATACCGTCCAGTAGCCGGTTAAAGAAATTCCTATAAAAATCTAACCGAGTGTTAAACTCTCAATAAACCCTCTTTGTATTTTACAAATCAGCTGGCCCCTAACGTGCTCAGCCTGCTTGGAGGCATCTTAGGCTTCTGTTTGCACACAGTAAAACTGGTGCTCCCAACAGGACACACGCTTCCCCTGTAGAGAACATGTGTTGAAGTACGGTTAAAGACATTCAACAGGACCATACCAACAATTTTACCCTCTTTTTTTTTCTGTTTTTTTTCTTTGGTTGGGTTTTGTGTTTTTTTTTTTATTTAACCACATTTAAAATGTCTATACAAGTTCTGCCCGCCCCTCAGACAGCATTTAAATGGCAACGTGTGTTTAATTTCCTTTAAACCAAATTTATTCAACACTTAAGCATGAGCTGCGTGCGCTTTGCTCCCCTTGAGTTTATCTTAATCATCTTGAACTCGGTAGCCAGCACGGAATTAAGCCAGAAGCACTCGGGTGCCTTCTCGTGCTTTATTTCCCAGCTCCCTGAACGTGCTTTGAGTTTGCTTAATCCACGTGGTGTGTAATATCCAAGCGCGTAGTCTGAGCTATATAGATGCTACTATATAGAAGCTGCTAAGAAATTAACTGCCCGTTTTGGGGCAGTTTTCCGTGTCACACGCGTCTCAGTAACCCACCGCTGATGTTATTCAAGGTCCACTGGTGCAAGACTCAAAAAGGTTTTTGTCTCCATGGTCGAAATGGAGCGAATGCTCAGGAAAATGTGGCCAAACCGGTGTGCAGAAGCGTACCAGATCCTGCCTCTGGGGTGTGCACTGTAACGAAGTCACTGAGGAAGGGCGGCTCTGCATTGGACATGTTTGCTCAGGTGCTCCTCTAACCTCACTTACGGGCAGGGGACAAGGTCCTGATCTCACCACTGTGCTCCCTTCGTTGCTGTCTCCATCTCCCTTGCCAGGATTTGGCGGTGCCGGTGCCAGCAGGGCTGGGGAGTACACGGGGAGTTCATAGCCAAACTGCAAGATTAGGGGGAGAACCAGATATGGGGAATCACCAGGAACCCGTAAGGATCCTGGGGATATAGGGAAAATCTCATTAATCTTGTTATAACAGCAGCTCTCAAGGTGGAGACTCCAATTGCAGGTGTTTGCCTCCGTGCAATCAGCCCAGGAAGGAGAAAAATTGGGAATGTTGAATTGCCACAGCCCCTGCTGAAGAGGCTGGTAATTAATTGCACTTTTTGAACTAATCACTCTGAAAACAGTCCATGTTTTCTCCAGGAAAGCTGTTTCAGGTTTTCCCTGATTTCTTCCTTTTATTTCCAGATATTAAAAAAAAATATCACGTAGCTGCTGTACAGGGATGTGATTGTAAAATGAATGACCTGAGCCCTTGCCTTGGGAAGAGACAGATTATTATTTAGGAGTAATCATTATAAGTAGTGAAAATGTTTCAGAATCATTGTTTGGGAGACCATTTGTTAATCCTATCAGGTGGGGCTCGTTTGGCAATTAATCTATGTTCTGCCCAAGCCAGGATACCATGGAATAAGGGGAGACAGCTTTTAAGATAGACCAAAATCATGATGTTTGACTACGAGTTGGTAACAGAAACCTACAAAGTTGAAGGCACTTAGGTTTGTAATTTTGCCAGGGTTGAGCTAAAAGCCCACACGCTGATCTGGATTCAAGTTTCCCCAAAATTCCGCCCTTTGGGGAAGGTAAACAACAGCTGTAATTATATCCACGTGGCTGCTTTCTACTAATTGTCAGGTTCAAAACGACGTTGTCCCTGTGTTGCTAATGCACAGCTGCTGGTAATCAGCAAAAAATATGGTTTTTTGGATACAATATATTTCTTATGCAGTATCTGCCTTATTGCCTCTAAATCAAAAGCAGGCGTGAGGCCGTGCCGGGAGCGTTACGGGGGACTCGGGGCTGCTTTTTGACCCACATACTTCTCCTCCAGCCTGCAACATCACCTGCCCCATGGGCCGTGTCAACGCCGACTGCGATGCCTGCATGTGTGAGGATGCCATCCTGCACGGGAAGGTCTCTCTGGAGGATGGGTCACCCGCTGCCGATGCCCGGGTCTACCTGCATGGCGAGAAACTCAAGCTGTTGACCACGGCCGACCAGAGGGGCATGTTTAGGATCCCTGGGATTTGCCCCGATGGTAAAAACACCCTTAAAATAAAGAAAGCCAAGTACGCAACTGCTGCTGTCACCGTGCCCGAGAGCAACAGAAGAAACCTGGCCATCCAAGTGCAGCTGCAGCGATCAGGTAACCCTAAAAAAGTTGGGGGGAAGCAGGAGGTTTGACACAGTAATCAGAAATAAACCCTGATTTTAGGAGGGGAAGAGTAATGAGATGGGCTTCTCCTCCTCCTGCAGGCAAACCCTACATTTTCAGGAGCCCCGAGGACAAAGCCAGGAGAGTGGGACAGAGCGTGTCACTCTGCTGCGATGCCCTTGGGAACCCGGCCCCTGACCGCTACCTCTGGTAAGGAACTCAAATCCCATCGGGCAGAAGCCTTACCTGTCCCACAGATCCAATTTTTATCTCCTTACCAACTCCAGAAAGGTGGTTTCTTAGCTGTAAAACGGCTAAATAGGCCAAGAACGGGTTGCTGCAAGTGATGGTTTCCTCGAGATGCTCAGAGCTGGCGCTTCTCATAGGTGTGGTAACATCATCTGCTGAGGGACTTATTGGAAAAACACACAAATAAGAGTTTGAAAAACCTCAGCAGACACAACTGGCAGCTCTGCCTGCCTGTCTGCCAGCTGCCCAGCCTGCCAGGGCGATTATTTGGTGATGCCACGTAGTTAATCAGGCTACAAGCAGGGAAACTGAGGCCAGAGGTCTGGAAAAATCCACATGGCAGGATGTGGGATTAAGGCCATCGCTCTGCTCAGCCTCCATCCCCTTAACTGCTGACTGTTCCTGGCAGGTACCACAACGGCTCACTGCTGGATCCTTCCTTATACAAATATAAAAACAACCTGGTTCTGAAGAACTTGAAGAGGGAGCAGTCGGGAGAGTATTTCTGCAAGGCCAGCAGCGCCGGGGGGTCGGCAAAGTCCCAATCTGCCAAACTCGCCGTAATAGGTAAGAGAAAACGGGCGTGATGCTCTCCCAAGCGGCTGTGGAGGCGGCGGGGTGAAGAAACCAGAAACTGTGATACGTGGGGGAAAGAGAAGTCACAGGAAAAATATTCCGGGGGTTATTTCATGCATCCGTTAGCACATAAGCTTGCGTGAGCTGGTTACGGACCAGATGCTCTCTACAACGCGCAGCTCTGGATTGCAGGTGACCTGCCAAGCTTGATCTGCTGGTTTCAGCAGATTTCTCACTGTACTTGCTGCCTGACTCGTGAATATTTCCATGTTTTGGGGTTTGTTTTTAAACGCTGGGACACATATTAGTCTGTCCACAGCAAAAAGAAAAACCCAAACCATGCCAGGCAGCTACAGAACATGTAGCTGAGGGTGGGTTGGATGGCAGTGGTGGGTAAGCAGGAGCTGGGATGCTCTGAATCAGGTACTTCGAGTTAAAGCTGAGCACCTGCTTCATTAAAACGGAGACCAGACGAACTCAGCTAACCAAAATCTTCTAAAACATCTGTTCTGTGGCCACAAAAACCTCACTGTTATTGGAAGCAATGCTCAGCTCTGAGGGTTTCAGACCACATAGCGATGACTGTATAATTACTTCATGCTGCTCATTAAGAAATCTTATTCAACAGGAAGACAAGAGGCAGCCTGCAACTCCCAACCCCAAAGCCACCTCATTCGACTTCCACACGACTGCTTCCAAAAAGAAACCAACTCCTTCTACTACGATGTGGGCAAGTGCCCCTCAAAGACCTGTGCTGGGAAGCTGGATAAAGGACTCCGGTGTAAGGACAACGTCTCCTACTGCTGCGGGGTGTCCAAGACGGAAACCAGAGACATCTCCTGCAACGGGTACACGCTCCCCACTAAAGTTGTCATAGAATGTGGCTGCAAAAAGTGCACCGAGACCAAAATAACAGTCCGAGGCAGAGCCACAGCAGCAGATAACGGTGAGCCACTGCGGTTTGGCCACATCTACATGGGGAACAAGAGAGTGAGCATGACAGGCTACAAGGGAACCTTCTCCATCCAAGTCCCAGCAGACACGGAGAGACTGGTGCTAACTTTTGTTGATCGGCTGCAGAAATTTGTGAACACAACGAAAGTTCTGCCCTTCAAGGAAAATGGAGGTGCTGTGTTTCACGAGATCAAGCTTCTAAGAAAGAAAGCCCCTGTTACGCTGGAATCCACCGAAACCAACGTGATTTCTTTGGGAGAAATGGAAGAAGATGATCCAATCGCCGAATTAGAAATTCCTCCGGACTCGTTTTATAGGAAAAACGGAGAAGCCTACAGAGGCAAAGTGAAAGCCAGCGTGACATTTCTGGACCCAAGAAACATCTCAACGGCTCCGGTGACACAAAGTGACCTGAACTTTGTAGATGAGGAGGGAGACGTGTTCCCACTCCGTACGTACGGCATGTTCTCTGTGGACTTCACTAACGAACAGGGCACCGAGTCTCTTAACGCAGACGTGGTGAAGGTTCATTTGGATGCTGCACAGGTCAAGATGCCAGAGCACCTGCAAGAGATGAAGCTTTGGTCCCTGAACCCAGAGACAGGATTATGGGAGGAAGAAGGGGACTTCAATATTCAGAAAAGTAGACGGCGCAAAAGGGAGGAGAGAACCTTTTTGGTTGGGAACATGGAGATCAAAGAAAGGCGGCTTTTTAACCTGGACGTCCCAGAGAGCAGACGGTGCTATGTCAAAGTCCGAGCCTACAGGAGTGAGAGATTTCTGCAAAGCGAGCAGATCCAAGGGGTTGTGATTTCTGTTATAAACATAGAGCCAGAACCAGGGTTCTCCTCCAACCCTAGAGCATGGGGCCGTTTTGACAGCGTGGTCACAGGTCCCAACGGTGCCTGCGTGCCTGCCTTCTGTGATGACCAAAACCCCAATGCCTATGCAGCTTACATCTTGGCAAGCATGGGGGGCGAAGAGCTCGAAGCTGTGTCCTCTGCTCCCAAACTCAACCCTAATGCTATTGGGGTCCCACAGCCATATCTCAACAAGCTCAACTATAGAAGAACAGACCATGAGGACCCCAACATTAAGAAAACAGCATTCAGCATTAACATGGCCAAGCCAAGCCCTAACTCCCCAGAAGAGAACAACGGCCCTATTTACGCCTATGAAAACCTAAAAGAATGCGAGGAAGCTCCACACAGCGCTGCTCACTTCAGGTTTTACAGGATAGAGGGAGACCGGTATGACTACAACACAGTTCCCTTCAGCGAAGATGACCTCATGAGCTGGACGGATGACTACCTGGCATGGTGGCCCAAGCCCATGGAATTCAGAGCCTGCTACATTAAAGTAAAAATAAATGGACCCCAAGAGGTGAACATAAGATCTCGTAACATGGGTGGGACGCACCCACGTACCATTGGCAGGCTCTACGGCATCAGGGATGTCCGCAGCATTCGTGACCTCGAGCAGCCGGACGTGTCGGCCGCCTGCCTGGAGTTCAAGTGCAGTGGCATGCTCTTTGACCAAGACCGCGTGGACCGCACGCTCGTCAAAGTGATCCCCCAAGGCAGCTGCCGCCGAGAGAGCGTCAACAGCATGCTCCACGAGTACCTGGTGAACCACCTCCCCATGGCTACCAACAACGACTCCAGTGAGTACACAATGCTGGCTCCTCTTGACCCACTGGGCCACAACTACGGCATCTACACCGTCACTGACCAAGACCCCAGGATTGCCAAGGAAATTGCCCTGGGCAGGTGTTTTGACGGCACCTCTGATGGCACCTCCCGAACCATGAAGAGCAACGTCGGCGTTGGGCTGACTTTCACCTGTTCGGAGAGGAGCGCGGCGGAGCAAAGCATCTTCCAGGCTCAGAGGAACTCGGGCCAGCAGTCCATACTGATTCAGCCTGGGGAGAGGCCCGCGTACCAAAGGCCGCCCTCAAGCCGCCAAACCCCCCAGAGAAGGATGCCGATGACGGGTCAACGTCCCCGCACGTACTAGAGCTGTACAGGAGCCTCGGTAAAGTTGCTCGCACTTGATCAGATATAATTTGAAAGTCACATCTACCTGCTAATAACCTAATTCAAAGCTGGTAGATGTCATTACTTTTGAGACATAATTAAGGTGCACTTTTCCTTCCCCCTACCTCCCCCAGAAAGGAAAGTCACAAGGCAAAAATTGGGGGCCAGTAGCGGTAGTGGGTTTGTGTCTTATTAAACGCATCCATAAAAATCTTCTTTCTGCCTGACATTAAACAGCTTCACATGATAGCATGAAGGGAAGACTAAATACATAATTCAATTAAGTTATGTAAATAAAACCTTCTTCTGTTCTGCATCTGCAGACTTTGCCAGCCCAAGTACCCGTACAGTAGTTGGTAACATGAAAAAGAATAAACCGATTCCCTCATACTGAATTCAGCTGCAAGGTTTTGTACTTGAAATGTAAGTATTTTATTTATTTCTAGCTTGTTTTAGAATGACTGTATTCAAGCTAAACTACCGGCAGCTGCATTTCTAAGAACTCACATGCTCGATAGCACAGAGAAGCCATGTGGATTTGTAGCCTCCACAGGGATAAAACTACAGTTTTCTCTTGCTCCTTGCATTATTTGACGAGAAAAATCCATGCTCTCTGATAGGGTAGGTTAATAAAACAAAGCCATTTTGTAACTTTGACAATGTTGTGTTGCTTTCGTGTTCAAGAAACCCAAGTAAACCAGGTGTAGAGCTGACTAAAGAATAACCTGCAAAATTTCACCTTTCTGTTCACAAACAGGTCACGGCTTTATCAGTGAGAGACAAATCCTGGCCATAGGTGAGGGATTTGGTGTTTTGGTGGGTGGCTGGTGCTTCCCCCAGGTCCAGGGCTTGGCCACAGAAGGGGTCAGACAGACAGTGATCCATCTTCAAGGGACCTATTAATAATAAGTTGCCCAATAAATCTCCCCCCACCACTTCTAGAGGGGCATTGAGGATCTCACCAGCACAGAAGACATCCTGTGTTTACCCCCAAACACTGGCAATAAATTTTGGGAGGGCAGGCAAGCCAGCAAGCCTCCAACACCAAAACATCTACCGAGAGAGGTCACGAAAAGCGGGGCAGTGCCACTGGATGAAAACCAGAATTCAAACACACGCTTAAGCGTGGATTTCCCTTTCCTACCTAATCCCCTCCTATGGGTATGAAGCCAGTTCTAGGTCACCTACAGCCCATCAAGGGCACGGGGGAATCCTTAGCACTTAACGAGCTTCAGAACAGGTTCTCAGGTCTGACACGGGGCATCCCAGGTGTTAAACACAGCACCGAGTGCCTCTGCAGCCTGAAATACGCTTAAAAATAATCCATGTTCCAATGCAAAGTGACAGTTGTCAGAGAGAAGCAGAAAAGGAAGAGCTGTGGAATACTCTGGCACGTCCTCTTCATACCGATGAATTTAGACGCTGTGTGCTTTCTTTTGTGTCTAGTCTGCTGCAAGGGCTTGGCACGGGCTGGGGCCAAGGCAGCCAGTGGGGAGCATGAGCTCGGACCTTCCCACAGAGCTCCTGGCTTGCACCGCAGGCTCGCAGAGAAACGTCTCTTCCCCCCGCTCCCCTCCTCCTCTGTGGCCAGCGAGCCAAATCCCCGACTTAGTTTCATCACTTTGAGGGTGAAGTAACACTAATTACTTCTACAGACCAACCCAGGAGATACACGGATGAAAGCAGGCTCGGGATCTTGCTCCTGGGCTGCCAGAGCCAAACGCAGTGGAGTACAGGGCTCTTCCTCTTGGGAAGAAATGCCTTGTTTAACAAGAACGAAACGGTCACAGCTCTCCAGCCCAAAAGAGCAAGAAGCTCTCCAAGTTTCCCCAAACTGTCCCCCACTGCAGCTTAACTCTGAGTTGGAGGAACAAACTAATCTCCATAATCACCGAGCCCCCGAGCTCTCGGAGGAGGCTGCTGGCACGGCACATTGGAAACAGAGCAGGACAGAGAGGTTTCAAACACGGGGTGCTTAAACACCATCAACAGAAAACAACCTTGGCCCAACAACCACCACTCAGTGCTGAGGCTTGGTCACTGCTGACGAGCCACCGTGCCAAACATTAAGTTTATAAAGGAGAAAAGCTACAGCAGGACCTGGCATCCACTGCTCACATGAGTTTTATGCTACAGCTCAATGTCAGGTCTGACTTCTCCAGCCTGTGTTTATGGTCAGTGTAAGGCAATGTCCTTTCTGCAACCTGAAACCTCTCCCGTGCTCCCATATATCAAAGGAGAGCATCGGCCCGAGGAATGCAGGAGCGCTGGGACTCAGCTCCTCCCTCGGCCTTGGCCTTTGGACCACCAACCTCGAGAAACAGGCCGAAGCAGGAGACCTGGCTCCTAGACGTCAGCAGGTTTGGGGCTAATGGCAAAGCATCTTCCATTAAAGTCACTTAGTTTCCAACCCTCAGATAAATCTAGTGACCTACCCCTCCTGCTGTTTTTTAAGAAAGGGAAAATATTGCTTCCCAGCAGCTCTCAGGCCGTCAGCAGTCAGGATAAACAAAAGAAGAGATATTCTTGTCTAGTCTCAACCTTCAAATTATTCAGGGATTTTGCAATCCACTTTTTAAAAAGACTCAAGTACTTCTGCGATTAGTCACTTTTTGTTTATTTGCAATTTATTCAGCAGACAACAGGAATGAAGAGGTTTCCTAGGAAGCAGAGGCAGTAGCGAGGTTTCAGATCATGAAACAGATGCATCTAACGGCGAGTCACCAGCATCCTAGGAAATATCACTCCCTCTAACATTTATTTGAAATCCAAGATGAAATCATCCCTGTCCAGCACCAGAGCCCTTCTGGTGCCCAAATGTTTTGCAGTTCTACTAGTAAATTTGGCTTCAGTGATCTTAAACTGAGCCGTAGTGGATGCTGGGTCCGTGAACACCTCTGCTACTTTTCCCCTTTCATCCGAGAGGATGGCTGTTTTATTTTGCTAGTATTGCTTTCCAGTGGTGGCTGCACTTGACCTCAGCAGCAGTACTGGGGATTGAATCACCACCTCTCTATGTTCCAGAGTCAGCCCTGACATGCTATTCCACACCTCATTACTAAATGCCTCATTTTTGTTTTGTCTGCTCTGCAAAAATAATCAGATTTTCATTACCCACTGAGTTAGATCCCTGTAGAGCCAGGTAAAAGCAAAGTTTCCAGAGAGACATTTTGGCTAACCGCTGCCTGGGGAACACCAATTCCCTTTAAAGCTTCTCTACCACGTTAAAAATAGCACACCAAAGATTTCCTCCATTAAAAAAAATAAAAAATACATCACTTATCCTCTTTTCCACCATAAAACAGCTGGGGTGAAGTTGTGAATGTTCAGTACTAGCACACAAACTATCAAGCAACAAAGAACCGTGTAATCTTCGATAACCTCTTGCATAGAAAGCAATTCTGAGAAGCCTGAAAGCAAACTCTGCACCGATCAAAAGATTAACTTACAAGCATAGGTATCCTGCCTACAATATGTTTTAGGCATTATTTGGTATTAAACAACTAAATGAAGACATTCTGTACCAGATTTTCACCATCTTCTGTCCAGCTGACCTTGGTTTCCCCCTAAAAGAGGTGCAACGAGCACCATCTACAGGGTTTCTGAGCGCACACCACCTCGAACTCCCCCCAAGGAAGCAGGGAACCTCTTCGCTGTTGCTTTATGCTTTAGAATCATAGAATGCTCAGAGTTGGAAGGGATCTTAAAGATCATCCAATCCCAACCCCTCTGCCATGGGCAGGGACACCTCCCACCACACCAGGTTGCTCCAAGCCCCATCCAGCCTGGCCTTGAACACTTCCAGGGATGGGGCAGCCACAGCTTCTCAGGGCAACCTGTTCCAGTGCCTCACCACCCTCACAGGAAAGAATTTCTTCCTAATACCCAATCTAAATCTCAACCTCTTCCAATTTAAAACCGTTACCCCTTGTCCTGTCACTCCACTTCCTGACAAAGAGTCCCTCTCCAAAGTAAGTGCTTTAGTTAGATCTGAAATCACCACCTGGCAGCACAGACCAACAGCAACAGATCTCACACAGAGGCGCAATCTAAAACCGGCAGAGAGAGACGCACAAAGCGCCGCACAGGTTCTCTCTGATGCAAACATCAAACCAGGACACCGCTGGCTGAAAGCTGATCTTCCAGCCAGAAATAACATGGCTTTGCTCCCTGTCATTTTAGAGATGCAAAGAAACATAGCTCTTCTTTGCCATCAACTTTACAGTGCCAGAGCAGACCCCAGAAAGCAACAGAATTCAAGAACTTTCAAGGAATTTTCCTCAAAAGTCACTGATTTCAGAGTCTGGTCATCTGAAAACTTTTAACTCCCAGTTGCCTTAACTTTTGGCACCGTATTATTCCTGCGGGAGTCAAATCTCACCCTTCATTTTGCCCAGGTCATAACAAACCACAATGGATTTTCCCCTGCCTGGGTACCTCAGAAAAGTTGAGTCCACCCATGCCAACAGATAACTAAAATAATTTACTTCTCCCAAGTCCAAAATTCTTCATAATTTGTGCTTGAAATTATAAATAGAGGTGGTGGCTTTTGGGGGTCTTTTTTTCTTTTTTGTATATTCCTTTCTCTGCTGCTTCAACTTCTGATACAATCCATGGCTGAGGCCAGACTCCTACCACACAATTCTTCAGTGTCAAAAACCCCTCACCTTCTGTGGAGAAGACGGTTCAGATAAAACATTCTTCTCCTCAGTAAACATTGAACATTTGGATTCCAATGATGCCTATGAGTCTTCATTAAAAATAACTGATTCCCAGAAGCTCCAGCTGGGAAAACACAAGGCAAGGAGTTGCATAACTGAGGGCAGCGATACAACAAACCCCAGAAATCTCCCACCCACCATCCCTTCCTTCTCTTTGCATCAGGGGAAAATTGACCTTTTCATAGACCAGGCAGAGTAAAAGCAAAGTGACTTCACAACCTTTAGTTGGGTAAGAGAGAGCAAAGCACCAAAAGGCATCATTTCCTTGGGAACAAACTTGCCAGGTTTGTAATTTCCGACGCACAAACCGCACCTTTGAGTCTGCAGCCAAAGACAAGAGGAATTTTCCACAGGAGCCTGACGTCCACCTTGTTGTTGTTTCCAGCTTTTGACTCTGATTCACAGGTTTGGATTTCTTGGAGAACCGTGTGTTCTGGAAAGCCCGTCAGAGGCAGATTAATTGTTAGACCAATGGCAATTAAAGAAACATACTGCAGCATCTGCTTTAACAGATGCTTCCTCAGAAACATTTAAATCTGTATTATATAACACATTTTTCTAGATTATTTTGGGGTTTTTTTTCTTTCTTCCAGTCAGTGAGTCACACACCAAGCTCCTGCCACCCTGATATATAAGTCCCCTGAACTCAACACCTGACTTGAGCTTCAAGTTCCATCGATGTATTGAAAAGTCTGAAGAGCCCAGAGGATGTGTGGAAGAGGATGTGCTGGCACTTACTGATGAGCACGAGGAAGATAGAACCACTCTAACACGAAGCCTACAGAACTCACAGTTTTTGGGGGTTTGTTTTTTTTTCCTTCTGAGGCTTCCAAAATGTGAGTGCTAACACTGAAAATATGATGCTAAAGGAACATAGGATGGCTAGAGTTGGAAGGCGCCTTAAAGGAAAGGTAAGAAATTGATCAGGAAATTTATCACAGGAAAGTATCTACCAGATAACATAAACGACAAGTTTATAGATTAGAAACAGAATCAGTGAGATTAAAACAAGCCACTTGCATTGAAAAGCAAACAGTAAGTTTTTCTTCTCTGGAAGTAGACACGAATTACACAAAGAGAATAAGCAGGAAGACACAGGTAATTAAGCAACTGGTGATGATTGCACGGGTTGATGAGATAGAACATCAGTCGGCCCAGAAAACCCCAGCAAACCACCAGACAACATGACCAAGAGAGCTCCAGGTACGGTATTATATAAAGATGCAGCATCAAACTCCTGTGAGAAAGAAGAGATGTCCTGTGTTAAGTGTAGTTTCCTTAGAGTCAACTATCAGGGACAGGAAAAGATTCTCCAGATGTTCCCAGCTAGGGTGTAAGTTACTCATCTCACTGTGACACGCCAAAATCAGTTTAAGGGACCACAAGAAAATCCAACTAGATTATCTGAGAGTCTCAGTGAACACTAAACTCTGAATCCCAGAGAAGCAGGGGATTTTAATATTTCCAGTTTAAAGTAACTTAGGTCTGAAGAAAATTATACCAAAAGTCCTCAAAAAGAAACTGAAACATTGTATAAAAATAAATTTATTACTCAACAGTGGAAACAGAGAGTTATTCACTATCTTCAGCATTCAGAGATTCTCTTCCTTTATGAGGGAAAAGAGAAACGAGTATCATCAGGAACCCACAATGAAAACATGCACGTGACAGTAAAACCAAACACTCTGGAGGAAATCCCTCAAGCAAGCTGAATGTTATTAGGAGGTCACTGAAATATTGCATGTTGCTATTAACTTGCAGACATCTTCCATATTTTAAAACAACACACCTATTGCTTTACATCCTGTGCCAGTATCTCCCTCTCTTTCAGAGTCTTTTTGGCCGTGCTAAGTTTGAGTGTTTGAAATCTGCATTCCTGATGAACTGTTCTTGAGCTCTGCTGGAACCAAGAGTGCATATACCCGTTGTAGAAGTCAACTGCTGTAAGCTTCTTCTTCAATACAACCGTTTTGATTCCAACCCAGCCTTCCTAAAAACAAAAACACACACAAAAAAGAGAGGGGAGTAAGCTGCTTTCACATTTGAAAATTATCTTTAGCTCTCACTAGGCTGGTTACAGAATACATTTTCTCTGATGCCATCGCGTTTACATTACAAGTCAAATTCTCACTTGTACACCAAAAGCCTCTTAGTGGAAAAGAAAAGTTCTTCAAGTTATCAAACAAAAAGACTGATGGCAATCTAAACTAGTTCAGTGAACAACAATGGACAATTAAGAGAAGAGTTAGGCAGCAGACAAATACCAAAAACCTGATCTTCAGGGCAGTGAATATAAAACAAATGGGAAAAACCTACCTTGCAACGAGCTATCAGCGTTTGGGACACTTTATGGAACAGCAGTGAACCAGGAACAGCTTCACAGTCATTTAATATCAGATCTAAAAGCAAAGCAAGATTAACTGGCATAAAAATGCAAGACAAGTACAAAAAAAAAACAAACAAACCAGTTTAACACACTTGTCTTTGAAGCACAATAATCATCTTGAGTCACCGTTTTGCTCAAAAGTATTTTACTGTATTCTGTGTTTTACTAGACCCAGATGAGAAGGGGAGAATCAGTAGCTTTTCCTGGCACTGCTCTTTGTCTGATCTGTATAATCCATAACCAGTTGTTGAGCCCTGCGTGCTCTGGCACCACACTCAGACTCACAAACCACTGCAGAAAACGGTTTAAGCGACACAGCTTTCCTTCTGAAAGATCTCCAGATAACGGCATTAGAAGATGATCTCCCAACTAGAGGATTAAAATCCTCCAGTCTCAGGATTCACAGGACTACACTTACTGCTCGCTCAGCATCATCACAAAGCAGGAATGTCCTTAAAACCCATTTAATGCTCAGCTTTAAGCACAGAAACTTAGTGCACTCTGAGTATATACGAGACTAACTTAGTCTCATATATATAGTCTCATAAACTGGAGTTTCAGAAAGCAGTACCCAAAGTTGTTGTTTAGTACCATTACATACGATCTCCAAGTCAATGTTTGACAAGACAGGAACATTTAACTTAAATTAATTTAAAAGTAAGTACCAGCCAGGCCAGGGATACTATCCACTTCCACAAAATCCAGAAGTTTAACAGTAGTACCCTTCCAGAGCGTCTGCAAAGGAAACTGGAAAGACATGACACATTGAGATAATATTTTCACAATTTCTAGGCAACTGTCTAGGTGGGTTTTTTTTCTTAGGCCAAATACCTGTGATAACAGCATCAGGGGAAAATTTAGGTGTATGTCCAGGTAAAAGACCTTCTTTACTATATCTGGTTTCCCTTGTTCTTCCCGATCTCACTGACAAGCAAACCATTAGCAGTAACGAGCTAAGGAACCAGCTACAACTGCTGTTTCCTGTAGCTGTTTGCACTGTTTACTGTCATGTAAAGATGTCTCTACAGTGTTCTGAAGCTCTCTCAAATGCAGCAATGGGTATCTCAGAGTTAAGGAAATGACACAAAATTGTGGAGCTGATTCCACACTTGGAATCGAATTCATGAAAATTCTCCTCCCATTAATTCCACCAATGGGATTTTAAAATGCTTCCTGGGTTTTAGAAACCACACCACCAACCACACCTGAGTTTCAGTCACTAGTTTAAGAAATCTACACCAAACTCAGACATGCCAGAGGGCAGAAAAGGGTTAAAACAACAATCCACTGTCTTACCATGCTTCCTATCGCTCGATGCAGTTGAATTATTTGTGCCGCCGTTTGCTCTTCCCATTTTATACAACTCTTTGCTATAGATATTTTAGGAGCTAAGGGGACAAAAATTTAGTGGAAAACTTTGTATTTTTGTTTTGCATTTTTTACAGTTATTTTATCTAATTTTAAACCTGTTTTTTTCCTGATCAATGGCAGGTTTGCCACCTAGCCTCAGGTAGCNCTAATTTTAAACCTGTTTTTTTCCAGGTTTGCCATCTAGTCACAGGTACTTTAGACAACAACTGGAGAAAAGATTTCATAAAACCAAAACTTATGCTTCATTCTCAGTTGTCCTCTTATTCGCCCACAGCAAACCGATAACATACATTTATAAGCACATTTCTAAGACTTTGGTTTGTGTTAAAACCACAAAGAGTAACAAAACTCACTCAGATTTTGTTACATCCCTAGTGGTTTTGATATTGCACAAGCAACTGGCAAAAAAAAAACCCATTAACGTAATCAGTCTGAAGAAAAATTCTGAAGCACTTTTCCCTCTCTATGACTTTAAGCCAGAGAAGAGACCATGAGAAAAGTATAAAAAAAATATATATATCCCAGCACAGTAGGAAGAAACTTATGTATTCCAGCTGATAAAAGAAAAAAAAATGATTAAGTTGCATGAAATACAATGTCTACCTACCAAATGTCACTCCTTCCTTTGGTTGCTCCTTTTTATTTTTTAAACTCTCAGGCAAGTTTTTCAAAACTGATATCAGCTGCAAAATCAATTTTTGTACAGAATATTAGCAAAGCTAAGGAGAGCATATTTATAACAGCAAATCTAAGATATACAAATACAGTACTTAATTTTTCATCAGTGTAACTTCCCAAGATCTTAGAAAATTGGGTCAGTATATTCAAAAGATTTGTATCATGCACACAAACACACTAAAGGCATCCTTTCCAATGAATCACAATTGTTTTAAAGAACAGTATTTTTGTGGATGATCTGCTCCCTGATATTAATCCCAGAACATTATGAAAGCTGATAATTAACACGAAAAAGCAGATATTCACTTCAATGAAAGAAGAAACCACACTGTTTCCACAAGAAGTGCTTCTTCACTGAATAGAAACAGAACAGGCAACGCACAGAACCAATACTGACATGTGGCACCCAGCTGCCCTCTCAGTCAGGCAAAGTCCTGACAAACACTAAGCCTCAGATCACCCTCCTCGTCACAGTTCCAGTCAACTCAGAACCAGATTAAAAAGAACTCTGTTTCCTCAGGCTAAAAGCCAAGGTATTAATTGGAAGTGACACGATCTTGCTTGACTTTACCATGTCTGCACCCATCTTTGCTAACGCCTCTTCCAGCTCTTTCGCGGTACAGCGGGGAGGAACAGCAAACTCTTCTTGCTTAATGATTGGACCTACATCAAACCTGTAAGGCAGAAAACACACAGGTTTGCTAGAGGAGAAGCTGTAACTCAATCAGCAGTTCAAAATTCTACATTCAATACATTAATTCAGTTACTAATTAGCCTTTTTATTCTCTACAGCTTTATTTTTCCACACATTATCACATAATGTTAGGTTCACAAGACAATATGGGGAAAATATCAGATATATCTTGGCAAGGAAGATTCCTGTTGGAACAGGTCCAGCACAGGGCCACCAAGATGCTCAGAGGGATGGAGCACTTCTCCTATGAGGACAGGCTGAGAGAGCTGGGACTGTTCAGCCTGGAGAAGGCTCCAGGGAGACCTGATAGCAGCCTTCCGGGATCTGAAGGGAGCTCCAGGAGAGCTGGGGAGGGACTCTTTGTCAGGAAGTCTAGTGACAGGACGAGGGGGAATGGTTTTAAATTGGAAGAGAGGAGATTCAGATTAGATATTAGGAAGAAGTTCTTTCCTGTGAGGGTGGTGAGGCACTGGAACAGGTTGCCCAGGGAAGTTGTTGATGCCCCATCCCTGGAAGTGTTTAAGGCCAGGCTGGATGGGGCTTGGAGCAACCTGCTCTAGGGAGAGGTGTCCCTGCCCATGGCGGGGGGGTTGGAACTTGATGATCTTTAAGGTCCCTTCCAACTCTGGCCATTCTGTGATTCTATGATTCACCTCAGCAAGCTGAGATCTGATACGAGTGCACAATTTACAGTTCAGAAGCATAAGATCTCAGAAGAAACAACCCAAAGTGTTCAGAAGAAATTAGCTTCACCCTTTCCTGCTATCTATTACATAACACGCGCCTGAGAAAGAAAAGGCATTTATGATAATGTGTTTTCACAAGCATTTTAAGCCAGAGTTTGTGCTGAAATTAAAACATATAAACTCTCTGTCATCCCTGGACAGGCAATTGGTTGTCTTCCACTTATAGGAGGTTACAGGTAAATCTGAAGTCTGAAAACCAGATCTTTTCTGTCAGGTGATACCAAGCCTATCCATCTAGCTGTGGGATTGTTTGCTCTGTCTGGTCCCTTTAATAATGCTAAGAATTAGAGAACAGGTCCAGAGCCTAGAGTGCAAATTACACACTCACTAAAACACTGTATTGGTGGCAAGGCTCACGTGGTCAGAGGAAAGTTTCCAAGTATTTCAAACTTTAATATTAAACATGTACTAAAAAACAAACCCAACCCCAGTGATTGCACAGGATGATTTAAATGATGACTTAAGGGATAACGATTTAAAGTCCTGAGAGGCAAGAGAAGCAGTGACTGGTTTTGGGAAGAACATCTAACCTACCTTTTTGGTCTTATTTCCATAATTGTCACCCCAGTCACTTTATCACCATGAAGCACTGTGTGAACTATCGGAGCAGGACCACGCCATCGTGGGAGACAGCTGGGATGGACATTCAGGACCCCACTGAATTGAAATATTTCAAAGTTAGAACAGCAACAGTACCTGAGGCAAACCCACAAGTGAATAGGTGTTCAATATTTATTACATTGAGACTACTTTAAGAATTAACTGCTCAGACTTTGTAAAGTGTTACTGGTTTTAATATATGTTTAAAGGAAAATTCACACTGTATAACCTTCAGCTTCTCAGTGAACACAGAAAGGGAGATGAGAGGAACAAATGCAAACACGTTGTGTTGAATCAAAGGCAAACATCAACGTGTTTAAGAACAATCACGAAACTCAGAGCAACAGAAAAAGGGCTCGGGCTAAGCAGATGAACCCAGGAAAGAAGCTGGTCTCACCCACTGACTCAAAACCAGAGCCTACTAACAAAGCAGTGACAGGTGTCCTGTCAACTCACTTACTATGGGAACTGCAGAATAAGGTCCTCACTTAGGAGACGTCCAAATGACGCCACCACACCCACATCAAACTGCCCCACAGGCCCTGTGTGTGGCCACTCGTGAACGGGCAGCTGGAGTTCCCGGGCACAGCTTCTCACAGGCAGGTCCCCAGGCAGGCGGGAGGGCAGGGTCACCACCTCCAGCCTGGACACCAGCAAGTCCTCACCTGGCACCCTGGGGTAGAGAAGGCATTGAAGAACTCATGCAAGAGAGAGGTGAAGGCTGGCTCACCTCCACCCCTCGCTGTGTCTCTGTGCCCTTCCACACCACTCGTGCCATAACTCCTATCCCCGACTTGGTTCCCACTCTCCCTTCACAGACCCAGGCCCCCCAACCCTACTACCTCCAGCCCCCTCACCACCCCGGCTTCCCCTTTTCAATCCCTGACTCCCCTCCAACTCNACCACCCCTCCCTCAGGGCCCTATCCCCTCCCCGCAGCCCCCGGCACCCTTAGCCCATATCCCCCTCCAACGGGGAGTACCTGGCCGCCTCCAGAGCCCTCAGGGCGGTGACGGCGAAGCGGTCGGTGCCGAAGAAGAGAACCCTCCATGGCGGCGCCTCAGGCCTCCCCGCCGCCTTCAACCCCTCCCGCCAGGCCCGCAGCAGCCGGCCACGCATGGCGGCACTTCCGGCGCCGCGAGATGACGTAAGCAAAGGCGCAGGGAGCTCCGCCTTGAGGGCGGGCAGTGCTGAGGGGGCGGTGCCATTTTGTTGCGGGGCGGTGAAGAGGGGTGGAGGGGCTGTGTTAGGCTGCGGTGTCGCTTCGGGTCGCTTGTCGCCCGGTGGGGAGCGTCTCACCGCATCCCCAGGGCCGTGGTATCACGCTGAGGGAAGGGCGAGCGGTGCCGGCGGTTGCAGCCGCGCCTCAGCCGCGCTCATCGGCAGCGTACCCCCGGCGAGGCCTCAGGCCCTTGGCCTCAAGTCTCTCCTCAGCGTCGGTGCTGTCCCGTCTCCCGGACGCGTTAACCCAGGCCCTCACGGCAAATATCGGCGGGAAGATAACGGGGAACGACATCAGGGGTGTTGACACAACAGTCACTGGTTTTCTGCTGGCTGAGCCGCCGCCTTTGAAAAGCTCCTATCTCTCTCTGTTTTAACAGCGCTGTTTTAACAGTGATTATAACTTAAAGAATGCTTTTTTGTAAACTTTTGAGGTCAGAATAACCAATTAAAGAACTATCTTCGCCCACAGCATAAGGATAAAAATATTTGATCGTTCCACCAAGAACATTCTTTTTCCCCATGGGAAAGATGGGTTTATTTGTGTAGCTTTTTAAATGTAAATTACAGACACAAACTCCCTGCACATCTGAATCACAGTGTATCCTGCAGTCTTTGACACTAGGAATTTCTAAAAGATGGAACGAGCGAATTTGGGAATGTTTCCTAAATGCCAGTGGAAACATGTAAATTACTTGGAAATTGAATGAGAGAATTTATCAAACAGGGTTCACCAGGGGAGGATCAGCAAGGAAAGTGAAATTTTGTGTGACATTTTGCATATTCATTCCCTCTTCCATATCTCCTTCGCCCTTCGTTGGGCCTTTCTTCTCCCAGACATGGACAGGGCCGCTATCTCCAGCAGCAGAAATCATAGAATCATAGAGTGGTCAGAGTTGGAAGGGAACTTAAAGATCATCAAGTTCCAACCCCCCAGCCATGGGCAGGGACACCTCTCCCTAGAGCAGGTTGCTCCAAGCCCCATCCAACCTGGCCTTGAACACTTCCAGGGATGGGGCATCCACAACTTCCCTGGGCAACCTGTTCCAGTGCCTCACCACCCTCACAGTAAAGAGCTTCTTCCTAATATCTCATCTAAATCTCCCCTCTTCCAATTTAAAACCATTCCCCCTCGTCCTGTCACTAGACCTCCTGACCAAGAGTCCCTCCCCAGCTCTCCTGGAGCTCCCTTCAGATCCTGGAAGGCTGCTACCAAGTTTCCCCGGAGCCTTCTCTTCTCAATTCCTCCAGAAAATTTAATTCTCTTATTACCTGAGGAGCTTTGTGAAAATCCTCAATTTAGCCACAACTGGGACACTGTTCAGTTCCAACCTCCTCTTCTTCGGGTGCACAGCTGAAAGAATTTAGTAAAAACTATTTAAAAAAAGATAAATGAGAGGGGAAGGAGGGTGAAAGAATGGCTTCTGCTCGAGAAGAGACTAAAGCAACCAGGGTGGTTCACCTTGGTAATCAGAGGAGGGAAGAAGGGCAGGCGAGCAGCCCATCTTATCAGAAATAGTGTGGAGCTGGTAACCAGGGAACAATTAGTCATTGCACAATAATTAGGTGATTACAGGCAGTGACGGGTACCAGATGCCAAAAGAGAGGAAGCGGTGTTCCACGCAGTGTGTGATTTCACCACTTATCTCTAATGCTGAAAAAAATTTGAGCACATATCTCAGATGCTGAAAAATGCTTGTGTTTTCCAGAAGCAGCCAGAGCAATCGCTGGAAGGAGACATCCTGTGTCGTGCAGGGGGACACCAGCTCTCTGAGGTCTTGGGTGAAACCCTGGATTTATCACCAGTGGTTCAGAAACACCAGGGATCAACCATGAGTTGTTGGATGGCCCAAATGCCGCCCGAAAGCATCCAGCTGCTCCTCAGTGTTAGTTTCCAGGTATCAGATCCCAGCACGGGAAACACTGAACGTGTTGGTGGCACATCTGAACTGTGATGTGGTGCTTCACCTGCTGCTCCTCAAGGGACTGAAACCCTGGAGAAGGATTTTCAGTTCTGCCTGTAGCTAAGGCTTCTGGAAATACCAAAACTCTGTGCTGAGTGTTTGCCAGGCTTAAGTACAAAGTAATTAATGTTTCGTTTGCAGTGTGTTTATGAAGTGGACTTAAATTGACTCCAGTATGCTTCCTCCCAAGTAATTCATCCTCAGCTCCGATACGACTCTACAGTTCAAAGAGATTACAGCTGTTGGACACAGTGTACATGAATTTTACCTGAAGATTTATTTTGGTGTAAGTTTTTGGGGTGGTTTTTTTTGGTTTGGTTTGGTTTTTTTGTTTTTGTTTTTGTTTTTTCCCAGCAGAATGAAAGCAACAATCTGATTCTTTCAGGGGAAAAAAAGAAAAAAAAAAGTTGAAAAAGCTCACAAATCTTGCTTTCCTGCTGCATTTGAACTCTGCTTTTGTACATGGAAAAAAGAAAAAAAGGCAACCCTGGATGTTTAGTTATTCTGTAACCAGACATTTCAGGTCAAAGACACAGAAAGGATCAAAAAAGATAAGCAAAATTGAAAGGCCACGGTCAGACATGTTCTTTCTAAGAGTAGTGAAGACAAATCCGAGGAGGAAGCAGAACACAAATCAACGTCCTATCTCCACTTTGATTCCCAGCCAAAGACACTGAAAGTGTCTCCAAGAAGTAAGAAGATATGTCCCGTTAAAGGGTGCCAACGTTGTCAAGGGAAATATGAAATAAAACACTCACAGCCATCCTTGAAGAGGTTGCTCCTGAGCACATTTGTGTTCCTCTGGAGAAGGAGAGGATTGCTGGGAGCAAGGAGTGACTCTAACCAGTGGGAAACTGGGTTTATTTCCATGTACATCACACTGAGTCCTATATAAATCAAGCCACGTTGGAACCTGGGACGAAAAGGGACACTATTTGCACTCACCCTTCTCCACTTAGAGCCACCTCTTCGCCATGGTTAGCATCTCCATCCCTCTGCTCGGAGATTGCATGACAGGGGCCAGGCTTTGTGCCATTCTCAAAGGCAGGGATCCAGAGAACTGTGTAGCTCGTGAGACCACTTCTTGTCCTGTCACCGTACCCCTTCCCTGACGATGGAAAGGATCACAAGGACACTGTCCAAAAGCGTTCCCTAGTGTGATGGCACTTTGAAAATCATCCAACTCGAAATGAGAAGCCAAGACAGCACAATTTACACCATGGTGTGATGTCCCAGGTCGACCTGCCTCCCCTGGTGGAGCGGAGCTCTTGTTTTCCAGAGACTGCATTTCTGAGCAAGAGCTGCCATCAGATCCTTGCCAGGCTGGCGCTGAACAGTAAAACATCTCTGTCTGGGGAGTATGCGTGTCTGCGGGGTGAAGTTCCACAGGGGCAGCCAGAGGAAGCTCTGAATCGGATGTGAGGTGGGATTCAAGAGATTAATCACACTGAAACACGTCTTCAGTGCCAAAGACACTTTATTTGAAGCTGGAAAACACTGAGAACAGAACAAACATGGAGAGTATGTTCATCTCCCATTAAGCTTAAGCCAACCAGTGCTAGCTGTGTGCTCCAAGCCCATCATGGAGAGGTATCTAGCATGCTTTGTGGGGTGCAGTTCCATCCATGGATCAGGTAGTTCAGGGAGGAGGAATCCTGTTTTCCAAATGGGACTGGCCCAAACAGACATCACATCAGCTTTTAGGATATTGAGTTAGCCAGCTGTGGCCAGTACCTGTGAAACAGGGATGGCAACATCATCTCAAATGGGTGATTTGTGCTTTTCCTGCCAAGTCAGTCACTCTTTTAAGATGCTCTGAGAGCCTTAGAATGACTATTAAAAAAACCCACCAAAACCAAAACCCACAAAAAACCACAAACAAACAAAAAAGGGCTAATATCTGCTTTATCAGGAATTGCTTCCTTTATGCCATGAGGACCAAGCCAGGCAGAGTGAACATTACCTTTTATTTTAACCCCAGGTTAACTTACGGAGTGTTATTCTGCTCAGCATGCTCTTTTAATGGTGATTATGCCAATAGCTTGAGCAAATAACCTGGAAGTTCCTAAGGTTCTTTCTTTGGGAAGAGGTCATTCACCTCGTCCTGTAAATGGACCCACTGAAGAGGAGTGTGGTTTTTTTCCAGCGGCTGGAGTGAACCTCACCTGTTGAACTGGCCTTCACACATGACTCAGGAGCAGAATGAATCACAGCTCGTAGCATTCCCAGAGTAGGAGGAAAGGCAGTTGTGTTGCTGTAGTAAGTCGCTGACCGGTGCTCAGAGGAGACGTCTTCAGACAGCAGGGCTTAAAGAAGAAATGTAGCTTCCTCTCTGCTGGGAACTGCGTGGTTCTGGTGAGTTAGCGGAGATTAACGGGCATTCCTGCTGCGCTCGCTAGCTGCTGGGTTAATTTATAGCTATCTGTAAAGAGCAGCTTGTTTATTTAGTTGTTTTAGTTAGAAAGCTCAGCTCCTTGGAAATTGTAAGCGAAGGCTGTGTATGGATTGTTTAAGGAGCGACTGAACGGCCAGTGAGAAACAGACTGGGATAATTCCTGTGTATAAGCAGCCTGGAAAGCAGCCAAAGGAAAATATTTAATGTAACTCAGATTTGCTCTTTAACTTTTGACTTTTCAAAGGTTAAAAGATAGTACAGACTGCCTTCTTGCTTCAGTATTTTAAATATTAAGCATTTTTCTTGTGTTCTTTAATGAAACTTTGTCCTTAATGTACCTTTATAAACTAACTTATCTGTTTGTATCTCCCTGCTGTGCCATTGCATATATCCTGTATGAATCCCAAAGACGGGGCATCTCACTTTTGTAAAGTATTTGGAATAACTGATGCATTTTAATACAAGCAGTTAAGATAAGATAACCACCAGAGCAAGAGTCTGACAAGAGGAGAGAAACCAGGAGACCAAGACATTCCAAGTGCATTCATTGCTCCATATTGGGTGGCGAGTAGAGTGTCCAGAGGGATTTTATCATCTTAACGGAAGCTGTACTTGCTGGTCTTTCCAGAAGACATTTTTTCCCCTCATCTTTATCATTATAGTAATTATCTCAAGACTTCTCATTTGCAGAGTGAGGGCTTGGTAAAGAGTCTTGAGTATTAGACCTGATGAAAACCAAAATGCAGAGCACATGGTGCTTTCACAGCGCCGTGTGCTGTGCCCTGGCTGGAAAGAGTGCACGTGCAGCTGGGGACATGTGTGTCCCCACACCCTCACCGGGTTACGACAACCTTTAGAGCACCAGTCCCTCAGCTCTGCTTTGTGCCTGTGGTGGGTCTCATATCTCCAGAGGCTTCCATCATGAGGAAGGATGTTACCATTTAAGTGCTGGGATCAATATGTAGAGCAAAAAGCAGTCATTTGCCATTTTTCTGTACTTTCTTGAGATGTCATGGGGTGCTTGGAGACCCAAACTCTCCAGAGTGTGTCCAGCCCAATTGTGGGACTCGCTGTTTCCTTACTGGGAAAACTGGTAGTGTAGGCAGTGGTAAAAAACTGGTAGTGTAGGTCCTGCTAAAACTGGTAGTGTAGGTCCTGCTAAAACTTTCTGCTGGGGTACATACACTGGCCTGAGAACACTTTGTTTTGTAGCTTTGATGAATGAAACTTCCAAACTAGTTTGGTCGGTTTGATGTAGGTATAAAAGATCTTTAAAATAACAGGTGGGATGCCTTAAAGTCTTTTACCTAAATTTCCTGTTAAAGCAGGATAAATACCCATTCCGCTACTGTATCGTACCTGAAACCTTCTGGCCTCCCATGTCTGGGAGAGATTTGGCAATGCTGAAGACTTTATGGAAGTAGTGAAATACTTTTAGCAGCTTTCTAAGCATCCCTGCTGTGCATGGGATGCCAGGAGGTGGCCCACAACTTAGGAAACACCTTAGGAGAAAATCAGCAACATGCATGNTGGTGGCCCTGCACTGGACCTGTTCCAACAGTTCCATGTCCTTTCTATGTTGAGGACTCCAGAACTGGACACGGTACTCCAGGTGGGGTCTCACAAGCGCAGATTACACAGGAGCCTTGCACAGCAAGATTTAACACATTTGAGTGGTGTGTCTTATTAGGGTGTAGCAGACTTGTAACTTGATTTCATTGGCACCAAGATTTTATTTCCTCCTCTCTGAGGAATGATCCATGTGAATAAGCTAGAGCTTACCTGGATGGAAAGGTAATTGGCGTTCCTGACTGCAGGGAGCAGCTTTACCAATATTTTCTGAAATACAAAGTGGACCATATGCTTCAGAGTCCCATCCTCAAAAACTTGCTAACAGGTGGTTTTTCTGGCAGCAGGGAGCAGGCCTGCATGCCTGGTTGGCTATAAAATGTGAACTTTGAATTGTGAAGACATTGAGAAGGGGGGAGGGTGGAAATTAGTAGCGATCATTAGGTCTATAACCGATAGGACGAATGCTTCCCCGAGGAGTCAGCAGCAGTGTTGTTGACACGCCTGGCATGGTGGAACGTGCTGGTGAGCAATTTCCAGGGAACATTTTCAGAGAGTTACTGGGCCACCCTACAAAGGTGGGTAAAAGTTGAGACTATCACACAGTCGTAAAAGTTTTGAGTCTTTGAATAATAATTAATGGCCCCTGGGGCCAGCGTGTCTGGGGGATGCATGAGTGTTGTGGTGTCATTCACCTGTGAGTGAGTGATGGTTTAGATGAGGCCAGTGAGCAGTGGCCTGGGGGAAACCACTTAACCATCTCCAGCTACCTCACAGGGGACAGAGGGGAAAGCCCTCTGCTCAGATCAGGTCCCTCCAAAGGAGGCTGAAGAACTGAGTTGGACAAGAAGCCATAAAAACTGGATTGATGCCACTGACAAATGAGGGACTAAAGGTCAAGGATGAGCTTTCTGCTTCCCTGAGGAATGTGAGATACCTTTGCCTCAATGGCAAGCTGTCTGTTCCTCCTCTTGAAGCTGAACCCATCACTTCCTCATCTCCATGCCCTCATTCTGCCATCTGTGGGCTGGCAGCAGGTGGTCACTGTCCATAGAGTACGTGTTCTCTATGGATCATGGCAGGGGGCGAGGAGGGAAGCAGCAAGGTTTGTTGGGGAGGGGGTGGCTCCCAGCGGCTGAGCTCCCATCTGCAAGGGGTCACCTAGTGAGGGGTCCCACCCCAAGCAGCAGACCCTGTGCCAGCCCCACTTTGCCATCACCTGAAAGGTTCTCAGGTTGTCTGCACCCTGTCCTGGCAGCTCAGACTCACATCTGCAGAAGAAAACAGGTGAGGCAACTGCAGGGATAAATCAGATCCCTTCTCTGAATACAGAGCAGGAAGGGGAATCGGTGTGAGCAGAGTAATTTCAAAGATCAGCACTTCCACTTGTGGTTTTGTCTC
This sequence comes from Thinocorus orbignyianus, assembly GCA_013400375.1. NCBI lineage: Eukaryota > Metazoa > Chordata > Aves > Ciconiiformes > Thinocoridae > Thinocorus > Thinocorus orbignyianus. Next base: position 142,738 of record VXBW01007883.1, on the reverse strand, counting down.
CTTTCATCTGCTGCAGGCACAAGAGGAGAATCGTGCTGGCCTGCTGTCTCCAGGCCCTCTGAGTAACAACTCGTGTGACATCAAGGTCTCCCGCTGATAAAACCGGTGGCACTGCACAGTGGGAGCTCGCAGAGGACACTGCGAGGTTCACCCTCACCTCTCCTCCCTCTCTCTTTCCCAGACACCTGTGCACTGAAGAAACACCAAGTGAAGGTGTGATCTATCCCAGCGGCACATGCAAATATGAAGTTCTTCTGGATAATCCCATTTTTCCTGCTGCAAGGTAGGAATTCTTGGCTGAGAGGACGATAGAGTGGGTGAAGTAGGTCACACATACTGAGACTGTGCCTCTTCACGGGTTCTCGCCCACACCAGGCTCAGCGGGGGTTACAACAAGACCTTGGCTGCAGGGCAGGTTCGTGGGAGCTGGAGGTACACGTGCAAGAGTTTCCAGCATTGCTGTAGGACCTCAGGAACGCCTCACTGGCTGAGGACAAACACATACAGATAATATTCTGGCAAAGGCAGGCATTAAAGACCTGTTGCAATCTCTTTGACACCAAGGAGGATGGTTGGTTCACAGGCATTTGATTTTTTTCCCCCAATATTGATATATCTTTGGACTTTCTGGACCTCTGCTGTGCAAAGGGGTGTTCCAGCTGAAGCTTTGAGATTAGACAGCTGAACTGGAAAGACCTAAGCCCCAAACCCTTCCCACTCGGGTCCCCCAGAAACAGAGACATTGGAGGCAGTTCCTCATTCATCCAGCTGAAGTGGGACATCAAGGTGTCTGTCCCAGAGGCAAAGCAGAAGCCAGCGATGAGGCTAATGGAAGGGTCTGAGCCTCCTCTACCGTTTGGAACACACCAAGACAACAGCCTGCTGTCTCCCAGGAATGGCAGGAAAGGGCTAAGCATGGGCCAGGCTGTGCTCAAATCTAGGACAGGAACTCACTGTCACCTCTTCTCCAGGGAACAGCTACAGATTCAGCTTCAAACAGAGCTCACTGCTAGTCACAAGGGCAAGTCTAGCTGAGATTCCCAGGGCGCACTCAAAGGGATGTGCTGAAAAGCATGGGTTAGGGAAAGTTCAGCCACGAGCCCAGCAACCCAGAGGGAAGCTGGATTGGAGACATTTTGCCTCTTGAATGCCAGTTGCCCTACCCTGATCTCCCAGTTCCAGAACTGGTTGTCATTCTCATCTACCCTATACTCTGTGTGTGTGTATGTGTCCTGTGCTTAGGGGGTGGCCACTCTTATATGCTGCTTTCTTTGCAGACACTGAAGCTTTTCTGATGAAAAATGCTAAACTCAAGCTGTGTTTACAAGCCAGCGCGAGCGATGGGAGTTTACTGATGGAGGACTGTAATCCAGACTCAGATTTCCAGGACTGGTCCTGGCGAGGTGATTCTTTGGTGAATCACGGCACTCGGAGCTGCCTCTCCGTGGTGGGGACCGACAGGGTGCAGACAAGTCTCTGTGGCAGCACGGGCTCCATGACCTGGGACTGCTCGAATTTGCTGCTCTCTCCTCTGGGGAGCAGCCAGGTCTACCTGGTGGCAAACAAGAAAGGAGTCACTCTCAGTAACGTGAGAAGCCTCAAGGCTCAATGGCAAGACGTTGCAGACAGGAACATCTGTGAGGTGAAAGCAGGTAAGAGCTGCAGGCCCAGGGACCGGTGACACACGTACACACACGCTGCTGGGGGACGTGGAAGGGTGCAGTCAGTGGCCTGGGGTCTTTCCAACCCCGCCTGCCCCCACAATGGGGTCTGCAGCGTGAGCCAGGAATGCTCTCCACTTCTTGGTGCATGAAANTCCCTTCCAACTCTAACCATTCTGTGATTCTATGAAATAAGGCTGTGCCCTCGTGGCTACATTCTGCCTGGTTGGAGGGACATGCTGGGCCACCCTGAGGGCCCAGGGGGAAGGCCATTTCTGGCCCAAAGTGTTGCAGTGAGCAATCATTTCACCTTTCTGCTCTTTTCCTGCACAGCTGTGGCAGAGCATGACAGGTACTTCACCGCAGCACTTACCAGCACACACATGTACGACAGCAGAGCAGGAAACATCACCCTTCCACTGGGAATGAGTCAAGGAGAGCTGGAGGACTTGCTCTGGTTTTTCCGCAGAGAAGACCGTAAGTCCCGTTGACCTTCTTGGTTTGAGAGTTGAAACAGAGCTGCTCAGTCCTTGGCTGTTAACCCTCCTGCCTGATGGAGATGCCCAAGGGATTTATCCCAGGAGGTGTTTTCCCTCAGAAATGTAAACCCTCGGTCTCACCTCCAGAAGGTGGCAGCCACGGGTGAAGACAGGCATGAGGCTTTGCTGAGACAGGTCTCCTCCCGGAGTGGGTGTTCAGCCTCTTTCCACGTGCCAAGAGAGCAAAGGTCTGGGATGAGCAGTGATTTTGGCAGGGTGGAGGGAGCAGATCGATATGACTGGGTCAGCGCCCCAAGATTCAACTTCAAAGCCACAAAAATCAAGGACAGAACATCCACTGCCATCTGTGCTGCCCCTGTTCAAGGGTGAATTCTGCCTGCCTGAGCGTGGCAACTGAGAGAAAAGCTGCAGGGCTGGGGGGAAGCCCTTTCTAGCAGTGCTCATGGTGGGATGCTGCTGCTCTCAGCCTTGCTCCCACCCTCAGGCACGGCCACTCGCAGCTCTCTGGTGAGGATGAAGAGCCATGAAAGGCAGATGTGGTCAGCACAGAGAGATGCAGAGCTTGAGGCAGGAGCAGTTGTCTAAGTCATCCTCTTGCCCAGGAAGGGAGAGTTGGCTGAGGTTATTGTCAAAAACATGACCAGGGTGCTGTGTTCTGGGTGGTGAGCTGGATACCAGCACCTCTACCCTCTCCTGCAGCCAAGCCATGGCACTCTGAGCTGAGAATCCTCAGGAAACACCTGGCTGGCCCATCCCTGGAGGGCTTCAAGGCTGGGCTGGATGGGGCTTGGAGCAACCTGGTTTGGTGGGAGGTGTCCCGGGTGTCCCAGGCCACACTGCTCTGTGCACGCTAACGCTGCCTCTCCGTGCTTCCCCCCCAGCCTCGGCGTGGAATTACTCTGTCCTTGCCATTTCCTTGGTGGCCATGATTTTGGGTCTTCTCCTCCTGTCCATTAACATTGTGCGAAACAGGTGAGTCAGGAAAATTTGGGGGCTCTTCTGCTGCCTGGTGGTGCCCTGAGACCTGCCCCGGGCGGGGGGTTTGGGCAGGGCAGGGCAGGGCAGCGCGCTGAGGGGCAGGGCAGGAGCAAGCCCTGAGTGATGGGGAGAAGAGCAAAGGGAAACTACCTTTGAACTTGGAAGAGCAAAGAGAAACTCCCTTCATTGTCAAACCTTGCCTCACTCCCTCCTCTCCTCATGTGTCACTTGTTCCAAGTGGCTTCTCCAGGCCCTGGATCCTCACCGGTAAAACATCTGCAACAGCTCTGCCCAGCCCAAGAGGGCTGTTGGAAGGGAGGTGATGTTAAATACGTGGGGTGAAGTGCTCTCCCATAAGTACAGGGGCACATTAGGGGCTCTGGAGCAGGGCTCCCAGCCTTTCCCCATCTCTGTTTCCACAAGTTTTTCCTGATCCCTGTGGCACAACAGCCCTGCAGCTGGGGAACGACTCGCTGTTTTCTACAGCAAGAAAACTTACACCTGGGCTGGAGCTTTTGTCTTAAAATGAGAGAAAAAGAGCTCAGGTTTGCCCTGCTCTCACCTGAACGAAGGTTTGCTGGGCGTTACCTCCTCGCTTCGGGTGCTGTGGTGTTGGAGCTCTGGGTGTAAACCTGTGAGCTCTCAGACACTTCACAGCACTTGCCATGAGGCAGCGCAGCTGGAGGGGTTTGCCTGTAACCAGCTGGTGTGTTCCCAGGGCCAAAGTGCCAAGAGATGGATGTAACCACCGACTTGGGGGGTGTAGGTGCCTGCCCCCACCCCCAGACGCGGCCTGCGCTCGCTGCTTCGCTGCTTAGAGGGATGGAGCACCTCTCCTATGAGGATAGGCTGAGAGAGCTGGGACTGTTCAGCCTGGAGAAGAGAAGGCTCTGGGGAGACCTGATAGAAGCCTTCCAGTATCTGAAGGGAGCTCCAGGAGAGCTGGAGAGGGACTCATTGTCAGGAAGTCTAGTGACAGGACGAGGGGGAATGGTTTTAAACTGGAAGAGGGGAGATTTAGATGAGTTATTAGGGAGAAGTTCTTTCCTGTGAGGGTGGTGAGGCACTGGAACAGGTTGCCCAGGGAAGCTGGTGATGCCCCATCCCTGGAAGTGTTTAAGGCCAGGTTGGATGGGGCTTTGAGCAACCTGCTCTAGGGAGAGGTGTCCCTGCCCATGGCAGGGGGGTTGGAACTTGATGATCTTTAAGGTCCCTTCCAACTCTGACCATTCTATGATTCTATGATTCGCTCCTCAATTCCTTCTGATGCCTTTCCTTGCAGGAAAAGGAAGCTGGAGACGTATGGAGGAGCAGAGCAAATGGTCCCACAGCCTGAGCTGGAAGCCAAGCAAGCCCTGATGTCCATGCAGGAATGCAGCCTGGCCGAACAGCAAAAGCAGGAGCCGGTGCCCCAGGATCAGAGATCAGGAGACGTGGTGGTCCAGTGGAAGGATGGGACCGTCACCTCTCTGTACTCAGAGAGGTCTGAGGAGGCCATATAAAGGCAGCTGAAGTCAAACCATTTAAACCTTAAGGAACGTATCAGAATGTCTCAATTCATAGTGATGGGAGTATAAAAATGCAATTTAGCCTGGGAGAAACAAGAGAGAAAAAAAGAGGGCAGCAGAGCTGCACCAACTGGCTCTGGACTCAAGACAACCCCTTGCCTCCCCCATTCCAGCTCCCAACTGCCTCCAGCCTTCTCTCCTGTGCCAGCATCTCCCCCTCCCTCCGCTGCCACCTTCCTCCCTGCAGCGGGGGGGAGCTGAACCGTGGCGGGAGGTGGAAGATTGGAGGGATCTTCCTGCTGCCAGCCTGGGAACACGCCGTCCTGACCCACTGGGAGAACAGCCACATGAAGCAGAGGTGCTTTTGTTCTTTTCAGAAATTGTCTTTATTAAAATATTTTCCAAAGTGGTTGATCAAAAGCCTATGTTGAATCTCTCTCTCCATCAGTAAGGTCATATATATATATATTTATATATATATTTCTATGTACAAATATACACGTGGATATTTTGTCTGCTGAGTAGCTGCAGCTCCAGGGAGAAGCAGAACATTTAACCTGATGCAGAAAATGAAACCCAACATGCAGCCCTTGGCCCTGGCGTGGGTGGAGCCTCCTCTGCTTCAGGATCCACTTCTCACCCTTCACCAGGTGCACGTAGAAGCCACAAAATAATTTAAAACGTTTTTGGAAACACACCAGTCTTTTAAACAGAGGCTTTTCAGAGCCTGTCCTCGTTAGTGAAGCATCTCTCCTGGAAAAGCCTTTGGAAAGGAGCACTGTGTTGTAAGAAGGTGGTTCAAAACCCAACTGTTTTGGTCTGACTTATTTCGATGCATAGGAATAGGTTTCAGAACGCCTTTAGTTGGCTGAAACAACACCTGCACCTTTCTCTTTTAGATTAAAAACCTAAAAATTCTTCCTACTTACTGCTCTGTCAGGGGGCCTGCGAGGCCTGATTAGTGACTAATTAATCCCGGGCTCCCATCGCTGTGTTCCAGGTGTCCAAGCCGGTGCCCTCTCCCTCCTGTCGTTGCCCGCGGCTCTGACTGCTCGGGATCTGCCTGGATCCGCACGGAAAGCCAGGCTGGCTCCCGGTGCCGGTGGCAGGACAGGGTGCAAACACCGGGGCAGCGCTTGGCCGGGGGGGATTAGAGCCGAGGCAGGGGCAGGCGGAGTGGTGCCACACCCAGTTTTGGACTCTTGGCTCCCCATCCACTCGCCAAATTGCCACTGCAGGCTTCTCCCAGGCATGAAAACCCAGGACACTGTTTGCCAGCGGCCGCCCCTGAGTCCATCCCAGGTGGTCTTAGCCCTCCTAAAATATCTTGAAGCCCTTCAGCAAGGTGAGCGTGGGAGCTTTCCTCTTGCTCTGAGCCCGCGAGGACTTGACGGTGACCAGCTTGGCCTGGGCCACCGAGGGGATCTCCTTGCAGTTGACGGTGGAGAGGGTGTTGAAGGTGCAGCTGGCCACGCTGTGGCGGGGTGGCAGGGTGAGCGGCGTGGCCACCGGCGGGCAGGGACGCTCCTCGGTGATGAAGAGGGGTGGGAGGGGCAGGCTGGGCTCCGCCTGGCGCCGCAGCTCCCGCACGGCTTCGTGGAAGACATGCTGCACCCCCGCAAAGTCCTGGCACGCCGACACCTCGTAGAAAAGGCACCCGAACCTGCTCGCCAGGGACATCCCTTCGGCTGTGGGGACCTGCCTGGTGGGAGTACAGGGATGGATGGGTGCAGCATCCCATGGGATGTTGTGGCCACCCAAAAAGGGGGGTGCCAGCTGGGAGCAATGAACCCTGCATCCCGGTGAGCACCGAGCGGCAGCCGCTTGTCCCACCTCGCAGAACAATATGGGGTTGGAAGGGAACCCTGGAGATCTTCCAGCCCAACCCCCTGCCAGAGCAGGTCCTCCCACAGCAGGTTGCACAGGAACATGTCCAGGGAGATTTGGGATGTCTCCAGAGATGGAGACTCCCCCACCTCTCTGGGCAGCCTCTTCCAGGGCTCTGCCACCCTCATAGTGAAGAAGTTCCTCCTCATATTTAGTTGGAACTTCTTACGGACAAGTTTATGACCTCCTGGGGCAAGCAGGGGACATGAATCCGGAAGAGTTTTGCCTTTCCCGAAATCCTGGAGCAACGAACCGTGCAGTTCCCTGGGGAATCATGCAGCTTCCCATGCTGGAGGCGATGGATGCGATGGCAGCGCTCCGGGGAGCGGGGAGGGGACGAGGCAGATCCTCGCCGCAGGGAGGGGGAAACCTCCCTGCTGGGAGCTCAGGGGGGTTCAGCAGTGCCCGGGTTGGGGGTTCAGCAACGTGTGTGACCCAAGGGCCTGTGGGACCAACAACGCTCAGCACAGCCCCAAAGGCCAGAAAAACACAGTGGGGACATCCAGTGCTGGCAGCAGGGACGGGGAGAGAAAGGGCTCCAGGGAAAGGGCAGATCCAGAGGGGAGCGAGGAGCTGGAGCGGGTTCAAGCCCTGCCCGATGGCGGTGACGCTGCCTTAACCATCCCCCTGGAAATACCCACGGGGCTCAAAATAAACAACATCAACCCCCGGGGCAGGAGAGCAGGAACCTCTGAGATGTGGGAGTAGGTGGCGGATACTGACAGAGGTGGAAATAACCACCAAACAAAAAAATTCAGATTTGGGGTTTGCATCCCAGCCAGAAGGATGGGGGGGTGATCTGTGAGCTCTTCCCCCATCAGGAGAAGACAGTCTTGCCCCTACCTGTACTGCTCCATATCCAGCTTGTTGCCCACCAGGAGGACAGGGCAGCGGCGCTGGCAACCTCTGGCGTGCAGGGCGAGGACCTCCAGGTAGCGCTGGCAGCCCTCGAAGCTCTTCCTGTCCTCGATGCTGTAGACCACGAGGAAGGCGCTGGCCCAGCGCAGGTAGCGCTCGCAGTTCCCAGGGCCATCCTGGGGGGGTGAGAGGAGAAGGCTGAGCCGTGGTCCAAACATGGTCCAGCCAGGTCATGCTGCAAGGCATTTGGCACCCAGAGGTGCCCCACTGCCTCACCTGGTCAGCAGTGTCCATCACCTTCAGCAGCACGGGCTGCTGGTCCACCAGCTCCTCCGAGGCGTAGGTGTCCTCTGCGGGGAGAAGGGTGGTTGTGAGGATGGGCTTTGGGGCGGGGGAGGTTCTCCAAAGCCAAGTGAAGACCTGAATGCTTGGAAAAAGCTCATCCCCTAAGCGAGGAGCATCCTCCACCGACATCTCCTTCCAGACAGAACGTTATTTGCGGGGGTTGGTGGTGATGCCGCTGGGCAAACCCATCTGGGAGCAGTTATTTCTCCCTGAGTTGTGTCCCTTGGGAGAAAGAGGGAGGCGAAGGAGCCCGGGGTGACAACTGCTGCCAGCAGGGCTCAGCCCTTATCTCAGTGCCGTGACCTGGGGAGATAAAACCAGCCGGGGCCTCGACACCGGGGCTGTTTCCCAATAAATCAGGCAGGAGCACCCCTTGCCTTCAGAAGAAGAGCAGGCAGGGAGAGCCACTTAGCCATTCCCCTGGGAGAAGGATGCCTTCTCCCGGCCGGGTCCTAACAGATGTGTTTCAGAAAGATTTTGACGTGGGAAGATGAAACCACATTCCCAAAAAGAAGATCCGAGGAGGAAAGGATTTATCCTTTTTCCTAAGAGGAGCTGAGTTATTAGGGGCTGGAGTTGGTTCCTGGACAAGGTCCATGTCTCCCTAATGTCCCCGATAAATCATTTATGGTTCTTCCCCGCGCCCTGGAGTCAGGCCTAGGAAAACAGTTATTAATTACTCAAAGAAGTGGAAAAAAAAATTAAAAAATGCCCAGAACAGCTCATTGCAAAGCGCAGCCCCCGCAGCCACCCGCTCTGCCGACCCCGCTCGTGCCCCATCCCCATCCCCATCCCCTGCCCGACACCCCCGGGAGCCAGCAGGAGGCAGGAGATGCTCCCCAAAGTCCTCCAAGAATTTGGTTCTTGGTTTCTTTGGGGCATCACGAGGAGCTGACATTCCCGCAGAGAGAGTGCTGCTTTCACCTCGGGTTTTGGGTCAAATCCAGCCCTTCCGTTGTTTTTCCTATAATTTTGAGTGGGATTTCACCCCCCACACCTTAAATGCCACATTGATGGGAAATGCAGGAGATGGAAGGATGCTCCGTGGGGGACAACCCAGGGGAAACACCCACAGAGAAGGTTTCTTACCTAAATTCGGATCATATTCACTAATGAACCTCTTGGTTAGAAACTTCACGGTCAGAGCTGCGGGAAGGTGAAAGAGGTGGGTGAGGCGGGTGTCCCCCACACCCTGGCATCCCCACGACATCCTGCCACCCCCGTGGTGGCCGGGTATCCATCTCACCTGACTTGCCGGCCCCCCGGCACCCCAGGATGGCCACGTTGCACTCGGTGAGGGGGTTTTGGGGTGGCCGCTCGCTGCTGGCTCGGGGTTTGCCGAACATCGAGGACATCCTCTGGCCTGCGGGAGAGAGCAGGGGGACGTGGAGCACCCGCTGCCGTGCCCGACGGGGACCTTCTCCTGGGGTGAAGTGGGGTTCAGCAGCTCTGGGGAGGGGGATGTGCTCCCCTCCATCCTCACCCTGGAGCCAGGGCAGCCAGCACAAACAGGAACACGCACCCACCCACCCAGCAAACCCTCTGCCCACCCATTGCACCCCGGAAAAGAGAAGGAGAAAGGCAGCACCCCACCTTGACACCAGCCACCGGAGGAGCCGTGGGGCGGGCTGAGGGGGCAGCGGCCGCCGGGGCTGCCGATGAATGAGGCAGGAGGAGGAGGAAAGCGCCGGCTCCCACCGCCCGGGCTCCAGCCAAACTCCTTGTAAGGAAAGCTGCCGCGCTGGCGGCGGGCTGGACACGCTGCCCCCGCCACCCCGAGGACGGTTCCCCCCCCCAGCACATCACACCCCAGCCCCACAAAGCTCCTTTGGGCTTCTTCTGGGACCCCCATCCCCTAAACCCACGGTGCCCACACTTGGCAGCCACCTCGCTGTGCCCCCAGCAAGCAAAAGCTGAGTCCTGCTCCCCTGGCTGAGACCGGCGCGCTCATTACACCTCCTGCAGGCAGCAGCAGCGCCCCAGGAGCGATGCTGCCAGCACTGCCACCCTCTTCTCCACCGCAGCCACCCTCCTCTCCAGCCCATTCTGCCAGCAGAAACTTTGCAGGGGTAAAAAAAATAAACCCCCAAGCCTGCTTTTTCCACCCAAAAGGCACAATCCCAAGGGGAGGAAGGGGATGACGGGGGGTACTCACCGCTGCTGCCCGCATCCAGCCATCAGCCAGCACCCAGCGGGCTCGCAGCCCGAGTAGGTGGCGGAGGCTGAAATCAGCGTTGTCATGACAATTGCATCCCTTCGGGATGGGGCTCAGCGCCCGGGATCGCGGGATACAGCCCCCTGGGTGGCCCTGAGGGGTTTCTGTGATGGGGTTGTACCCGGGACTTGCGGGGGCAGAGGCTGCTCCGTGGCCGTGCGGGGCTGCTGCGCCGTTGGGATGATTGCCCGTTAATGCAGAGAGGATATTTTTAAACCCTCCCAAAATAGTCTGAGAGCGTGGAAGTTCCTGTGAGCCCCAGGGATGGGGAGGATGAGGAGGATAAGGAGGATGAGGAGGATGAGGAGCGCTCCCCGGTGGGAAGCAGAGCCCCTCTGGGGATCCCCAGACCTTCTTTGGACTCAGGTCAAGGATGCTTCAAAAAAGCAATCAGAGCTAAATGTGATATTTTAAGCCAGGGTACCAGTGAGGATCCATAAGGATCATTGATCCGTAAGGATGAATGACAGTTACACAAGTGCAAAGCTCTCACCTTCTCCCCTAAACTGAGATTTTGGGGGAACCTGCTGGGGTCGTGACCCTGGTTTTGGTGCCCCGGGAGGTCCTGGCTGCTGGCAGGAGGGGCTAAGGAGGGAGGAACAGATAAACCTTCGGCAAAGTGGATTAAATTATGCAGCATTTTGCTGCTTGGATTAAATCAGGCATCAAAAATCAAGACGGGGTGCTGGTGAGGAAGTGAGTCGGGGGTCCCCTTGCCGACCCTCCTCAGCACCCCACGGCAGAAGCGAAATGGGATTTCTAGGCAGAAAAAAAGCTGTGAATAGAATCATAGAATCATAGAATGGTCAGAGTTGGAAGGGACCTTAAAGATCATCAAGTTCCAACCCCCCTGCCATGGGCAGGGACACCTCTCCCTAGAGCAGGTTGCTCAAAGCCCCATCCAGCCTGGCCTTAAACACTTCCAGGGATGGGGCATCAACAAATTCCCTGGGCAACCTGTTCCAGTGCCTCACCACCCTCACAGGAAAGAACTTCTTCCTAATATCTCATCTAAATCTCCCCTCTTCCAATTTAAAACCATTCCCCCTCGTCCTGTCACTAGACTTCCTGATAAAGAGTCCCTCCCCAGCTCTCCTGGAGCTCCCTTCAGCACACAAACGAGCAACGTGCCGCAAACAACGCTTCTCTTCACCATCAACCTCTACGTGAGCCTTCTGGGGTGAGGATGGGGGGTGTCTCTGCCCACAGCTGGGTGTCACAGGGGAGCCCTGTGGCCAGAGGGGACTTTTCCAGGGAGGAGGAGTTTGCTGCACCTCATTTTGCACCACGGGATCCCCAGATGAAGCAGAAGCTGGTCTATGGCTCCTTGCATCCAGGGATGGATGTTGCCCAGGTTGGTCCATGCCTCTTCCCTGGGCAGGGACACTAAAGGAATGGCCCCAGAATGGTCTCTCCATGCCCGTGGCCACGCTTGGGGGCAGCAAAGCCCCTTTCCCATGGCTGTGCTGGATGGCACGGAGATGTGCTGATGGTGGTTACCCATAAAACTCACTTTTAGAAGGGAGAAACAACCAAAAGTGCAGGAAAATGCTGTTCCCAGCCATGCAGGAGGGAGGACATCGCGAGGAGGATGCCCAAGAGCAAGGAGACCATAAACCTGAAGCCCCCGGGGTGGCCGGATGTCCTCGGTGGGGTGAGTTGGGGCACAACCGGCGTCACCGGAGCCCTGTCTGCATTTTGGGTGGGCAGCTGAGCACGGTGGATGCCTTTGAAAGTCCCCAGTCACGAGCTCGGCTATCTTTAGCCCAAGGTATTTATATTTCAAGGCAGTGGCGTGGTGGCCGCCGGGCAGCGCAGCAAAGGCATCGAGGGGTGGTGGAGGCAGGAGGGGGCTACACCCAGACCTGGCACAGAGGACCATTTCCCCCCCCACAAGAACCACTGAGACCTCACCAGTGAGGATGACCCCAGAGGAGGAAGGCTCCCAGGTCAGGCCCCCGGAGCGGGTGTGTATCCGGGTGGAGGAGCAGTCGTTCTGGGTGGAGAAGACCTTGCTGGTGGAGAGCAGCGAGTATTTCCGTGCCCTCTTCCGCTCAGGCATGAAGGAGAGCACGCAGGAGGAGATCGGGCTGGGGGAGCTGAGCGCGGCCGGGTTCCTCGCCATGCTGCAGGTGCTGGCGGGCGAGAGGCCCATCCTCGACAGCGAGGAGACCTTCCAGGCGGTGGAGTGCGCCGCCTTCCTGCAGGTGAAGCCCTTGGCCAAGTACCTGATCTACTCCATCAACTCCGACAACTGCATCCTGCTCTACCAAGCCGCCGCTATATTCGGTCTCCTGGACCTCTTCCACTGCGCCGCGCTCTACATCAGGGACAGCTACGCCGAGCTGGAGGAGTACCTGGACTGCCTCTCTGCTGACCTGCTGGCCTACGTGGAAGCCCTCCTACCCAGCACCTTTGTGGCAGTAGGAGCCCACACGCCCACCTTTGAGTTCTTGGAGGACCTCTCCAGAACCATCTGCTACCTAGACGAGGAGACCAACACATGGAGGACCCTCTCCTGCCTGCCACTGACCGCCAGCACGTTCCTAGCCGGCATGGCGACCATGGATAATAAGATCTACATCGTGGGTGGTGTCTACGGGGCCAGCAAGCAGGTGGTGGAGAGCAGCTTCTGCTACGATGCCGATGCCAACACTTGGAGCGAGTTCCCCAGCCCTCACCAGCTGCGCTACGACATCAGGCTGGTGGGCCACGAGGGCTACCTATATGCCATCGGTGGGGAGTACGAGAGGATCTCACTGAAGTCTGTGGAGAGGTACGATGTGGCCTCCAACACCTGGACGTTTGTCTCCGACCTGCCACAGCCAAGCACGGCAGCACCCTGCGCCCAGGCCATGGGGCAGATCTTTGTTTGCTTGTGGAAGCCTCTGGACACCACTGTCATCTATGAGTACGAGACCCAAAGAGATGAGTGGCTCCCCGTCACCGAGCTCAAGCGGCACCAGAGCTATGGGCATTGCATGGTGGCTCACCGTGACAACCTCTACGTCATGCGCAACGGCCCCTCCGATGACTTCTTGCGTTGTGTCATCGACTGCTTCAACCTGACGTCGCGGCAGTGGACAGCCCTGCCCGGGCAGTTCCTGAACAGCAAAGGGTCCCTCTTCACCGCTGTCATCAGGGGTGACACCGTCTACACCGTCAACAAGATGCTGACGCTCCTCTACTCCGTGGAAGAGGAGACCTGGAGGTTCAAGAAGGAGCGGGCAGGTTTCCCGCGCAGCGGCTCCCTGCAGACGTTCCTCCTGCGGCTGCCAAGGCGTGACCACAACATCGCAATGTAGGCGGCCCCCATCCCACGTCGGGATGCTCTCCTGGCCTGTGGCCTCAGCTCTCCACCCACTGCTCCCCTGGGACCCTCTCATTCTCTGCCCAGGACTAGGGACATGTCCCATTGGACCTCAGAGGTGACACTAGACCCTGCCAGAGAGAAAGGGGCTGCAGGGCTGTATGGGCTGGTGCAAAGTCCTACCAGATGTGGGCTTGTGAGCCCACCATGTGCAGAGCTCCAGGGCTTAGATATTAGGAAGAAGTTCTTTCCTGTGAGGGTGGTGAGGCACTGGAACAGGTTGCCCAGGGAAGTTGTTGATGCCCCATCCCTGGAAGTGTTTAAGGCCAGGCTGGATGGGGCTTTGAGCAACCTGCTCTAGGGAGAGGTGTCCCTGCCCATGGCAGGGGGGTTGGAACTTGATGATCTTTAAGGTCCCTTCCAACTCTGACCATTCTATGATTCTATGGGTTATATTTATTCTGACCACACTCTGAAGGTGTGCAATATCCCACCTCCTATCTGTTCCAAAGGGAAATCATTCGTTGTATCCTGGAATTAAAAGGAAAGCTATAAGAAAAAAAAAAGCGTTTTTCATTAATCTTGGGGTTTGGTGGGTTTTTTTTCCTCCCCCTTCTGAAGGAAGAAGCCTCCTAACAGGGATCCACGTCAAGGCTCGCTCCTGCCCACTGAATGCTTTTTCAGCTGCGGCTCCATTTCAGAGCCATGCGTGGGAACACCGTTCCCACACAGCCCCATGCTCTCCAGGGACATCCCCACGGCCACAACAGGGTCCTGGGAGGAGGAGGAGGGGAGATAGGGGATGAAGGAAAGCATCTCCTGGGCACCAGGTGCTTAATGCACTGAGGGGTTTCTGGAACATGGGCACCATCTGCCACCCCATGGGAGTGTGGCAGTCAGCTCTTCCAGGCTCATCTGGGGCCAAATGGAGTGGGAAGTGCTGGTGCTCACCAGAAGCTCATTAAGCCAAGACAAGGTCTTTCTCAGGACGTGGCAAACCTTGGAAATACAGAAGGTGCAAAGAGGGAAGGAAAGGAGAGAGCACCACCATTGGGAAGAGACATCAGGCTTGCAGAAGTCATCTCCATTAGTAGACGAGCTGTTCTCTTGAGGTACCACCACCTGGTGTTGAAGGTTGCTAGCCCTCAACACCAGCCCTGGGCACAGTCGGAGAACATAGAGCTCCCGCAAGGCAACAGAGACCTGGGGCAATGGCAAACCCAGACCACGGCTCAAGCTGGTTCCCCATGCATCCCAGCTGAGGCGGAGCAGAAGGGAATACCAGCTGGGATGCCTCAAATACCTCCGCTGCTGACCCTCGCCAAGTTCTCAGCGCTTTCAAAACAGTTCCCGCATTTGAGAAAAAAAACCCACACAACACAACACAACCACAAACCAAAACAAACAAGAAAATCCCAGCTCGCATCCGCGCCTGCACTGAGAACCCCTCAACGTGCCATCTCCCCCTTTGCCCTCTGCCACCGGGCCTGGCCACCACCCTGCTGTCACGCCCGGGATGGGGACCGCAGCTGGAGGCGCAGGTCTGATGGTGGCACAGGGGAGGAGGCAGGGGACACTGGGGGACCTCACCCTGCTCTACACCGTGCTGTGGCATCAGCTGAGTGGTGTTAACTGTCCTCGGGCAGACAGTGAGCAGAAAGCCCATCAAATCAACTCCTTGTCCCCTTCCTAGATGAAGCCAATTAGCATTTCACGCTGTCTTCTCCTAACTGATAGCGGCAGAGGGAAGCACGCTGCTTTAAAACCAGCTTAAGTTGAACAAACAGCTTAAACCCTCCATTAGAGTCAAGTTAAAATAATTCTGTTACTAAAATATTTATGATGGGCTCCCGTGGCTAACCCTGGAGAGCTGAACTTGGCAGGCTCTCCCGTTCCCTCCAGCTCCGACACCACCAAGAGATAAAAACATCTCCCCCCTGCCTTCAGATGCTGGGGGGGTTGACAGTTCAGGGGTTTAGGAAGATCTTTGCCAACCATACACAAAAGGTTTGAAGACTGTGAGCGTAAGCAGCTGGGGAAAAGAGCAGGTCTTGGCAAGCGCTGGCAAGCATGGCATGGATGCTCCCAAGAGAGGAGCGGTTTTTTTTTGCACCCATCAATCCAGAGTGTGATATGGGAAGTGAAAATCAGATCATTTCAGGTGCACGGAGGAGGGGGAAGGAAAAAAAACATCCACAGTTCTTACCTCTGCAAGCAGGGAAGGGGGGAAATGATGAGCCAGGAGAGAGCAAATCTCTTAAGAGGAGGCTGCACAGCCTTTGCACGGCGAGCGGGCACGACGCGGCGCTGCCGATGGGCTTTTGCTGCAGCAGAGCTCAGCCCTCAAACGCTGGGCATTGCTGGCAGCGGCACGGCACCTTTATCTTCCCCCCTCAATCTTCAGGGTGTTTCCTCCGCCAAAGATCACAGTCGGGAGGCGAAGCGGTCCATCTAATCACAGTTTAACCTTTTGCGAGTTTCTTTTCTGAAGGTGACATCATCTTGGCAAGGGTGAACGTAAGGAAAAGCTGTCTGTAGAATGGACTTGCCTTATAAGGGCCGCATCAAAAATAAAAGCTTGTATAACCAAGGGAAAGCCGGAGTAAAAAACAAGGCTGGGAGCTCCAAGAAGAGCCTGTGAACCCACAAGTGTCTCCCTTGGCCATACAAGGTGCCTTCTTTTCCTTTCCAGTGCTATTAAAGGTGAGAAGGTATAAAGCATCCTTGGCTATGGATGGGTCTAGTCCCCCAAAAGCTGGATGCTGAGTTTCCTCGTGGCATCCAGGCGAGGAGGAAGGCAGCCACGGAGGGCTCTACCCTCCTGCTGGCGTTTGGCGCCCGCCTAGAGACACAGGGAGAAGGGACACGGTGTCTCAACTTGAGGGCAGGATGCCGGGCTGGGAGATCGCTTGGAAGGACACGATGGAAAAAATGGTACTAATGCAGCTCATTAAGATTTTTCTCTGCCGAGTTGTGCCAGTTGGCATTTTCACAGGAAAAGACACAAAGAGGTTTCAGCAGAACCCTTCCAACCATCTTTACTCAAAGAAATTACATCTGTATCTAATTCACAGGAAAATAACACACTTTTGTGTGAACACCGTCCGCTCTTCGGCTGCCAGGCCAAGGGACACATCCCGTAAGGTGACCTGCATCTCTCATTCCCCGTCCTCCAGTTACACACACACACAAATCCAGATTTCCCCAAACCTGACATTCATTCTTAGCTTCATTTAGAGCCACCCTCTCCAAAGCTCAGGGAAGTGTCCCCTGAATTTGCCTGATTTGGGCAGAGCACAAGCACAGCCGAGCCCTTCCTCATCTCTCCGTTCCGATTTCACAAAATTCCCCGAGCACAAACCTCTGCAGGAGCCGTTTTTCATGGCGCTGGATAAACTTCACGTATTTCCAGAGGAAGGGCAGCCTGGTTTATTTCCTTACCCTCATTGAATTGTGGATTTTTCTCAAGTTTCTGGTTTAAAAGGAGAAGCTAATGTGACCAGACTGGATTTCAGTTACAATGTTTAAACTATGACTAAGTCAGCCAAGACTCTTCCCAAGCAAGGAGCAACAACTGTTTCTGCAGGAGCCTTCAGCTTTTCTGAAAAGCCCCTCTTTTCTTGATTTTTATATTTTAAGAACCCACATTTGACTGCAGCTGAAAGCAGGGCACCTCAGGAACGAGCTGCAGAAACGGTGTTACCCATCACCCCAGGCTGAGGGAGAAAACTGTGGTTGGGGTTCTTCAAAAGCTAAGCTGAAGGCGGTTTGGATCTTGCTGCATCTAATCTAAAGAGCTGAGATGATCGAGGGCGGGGATGTGTGGGTGAAGGAATAAACACTCCTGCTGCAAAGCCTCTGCCTTAGTACAGTGACAACCACGCTGATGATGGATGTCCATAAAATGAGATGAGCCACCAAGGTGGTCCTCTGAAGGCTTGTGCTGCCAGAGATGGGGATGGGGCAGAAGATAGGTAAGTGCAAGCTGACCCTCCCAAGTCCTTCGGTGGTCCAGTCTGGAGAGGAGAAGCTGTGACTGGGGTCCGGGATGCTGCTCAGTGGGCTTTCACGAGCTCCTCCAGCGCCTTCTCCCTCTGATTCCCACACAGCAAAAGAACTTCTTTGATTTCATTTTGCTGGAACCCCATATCGTTAAACTGAGCTAACAAATGCAAGAATTCAGCTGCCTGGAGGAAGAAGGAAGAGAAAGGAGCGATGTTATCATGGGCTTTTAAGGATGGATTCATCAGAGAGTTGCAGCAGAAACGGTGTTGGGTGACAAGGCTGCAGCCAGACAATCGGGGCGGGTTGTATTACCGCTGAAGGGCACTCCTGGTGCCACCACCGACAGCAGAGCAAGGGCACACAGACACTGCTGGCATTTAAAAGCGTGTCTTTATATCAGCTTTTAAAGCAAGAAATATTTAACGAAGTCAGCCTCTAGCTTCACTTATTCCTTATAAAGTTTAACATGAATTCCACGCAAGCGTTTGCTTGCATTTATAAAGAGACCAGGGGAAGGCAGTGAGTACAAGCTGGAATTAATTTGCCCTCCTTCCCTGCTGGCTCAGGCTGGGCCCCAGCACAACATCTCCCAGAGCTTCGTCCTCAATAAATAACCCCCTGCCTGACTCCCAGACCCGGGTGCCCTCCCGTTGCTGCAGCCCTAAGGAGCGGTGGGCTGGGAATCCTATGCACCATCGGCGTCATGTCAAACACCCCCAGCCCAAATTTCAAGCAGCTTTTCTCCCACTGCCTGCAGGAGAAGGATGGTGATGGAGACCAACACCCAGGGAGCCATCATGGTTCTTCTCCCTGAGGGGTTAATGCACAGGGGGGGCAAGGGAGGGAGTACTGGGGGGCTCGGGGGGCAGAATTTCCCACAAGGGGGCTGAGCAAGCATCGTGCATGAACAGCGGGGTGAGGGGATGGATGGAGAAGAGCAATGGAGCGGGTGTCCTTAGGGTGATGCTACCCTGGGGTATTCAGAGAGTACAGGCAATGGGTCTGACCTCCCAGGAAGCTGAGCAAGGGATGGTGGAGGCAGAGAGGAACATGCAACCCACCGGGACAGTGAGCCCAGAGGACGCAGCGCAAAGGGTCGGGCTGTGCTGCCCTGCTCTGACCTTTTTCTCCGAGTACTGGAACATTTCCATGGCCTCCTCCACCTGCCCTTCCTCGTAGCCCTGCTTCAGCAGCCGGTCGCAGGCACCCAGGTAGCTCAGGAGCTGCAGAAGAAGACAACCAGGGTTAATCCAACCTCACAGACATGGGGTGAAGTACATTCAGGAGCCCATCTCACCACCTTCCAGGGCTATGCTTGTGGGGAGGACGTGGGGCACAACTGTCCTACTGGCTCCCATCTGATGCTCAGCCAGGGTGGTCTGTCCATCAACAGGACTCCCACTGTGAGAAGACATCTCAGTACCCCCCAGTTCTCCTAGGGTGGGAACAGGAACATGGCGGAGGGAGGACAAGGAGCAAACCAAACATCTGAACCATCTGAGACACAAAGCAATGACATCTCCAGGCTGGGGGGTGAAGCAGAGCCTGTCCCAGTGAGATGTTTAGCCCCGGGCAACCTGGCATCGCTTTGATGAGCCAGGGATCAGGCACCCGAGGGTCCACTCCAGGGTCTGAGCACAAAACCCACCCCAAGGGAGACCCATATGCTGTCATTACTGAAAGTAAACAGTTATTTTTGGCTTTCCTCGTTGTTCTTGGAGTGCTGACAGCACTATTCCCAGCGGTATCTTTTAAATACCACCAGAATCATTCACTGTCCAAAAACATATGGGACAGACAATAATAAATGAGCTATACAATAGCAGGGGGAATAAAAACATCCCACGGGTCTCCTCGAAGCCGCGTCGTCTTCATCCAAGGAGAAGCTGATTCATATCTCCCCAGATCCACCAGCACACAGACCTCCACCCTCCCCAGCACCACCCTAGCCAAGGAGAAGGATTCAGTAAAAGACCACAAAACATGCAAAAAAGCCAAAAAAGTCCCTCAAACTGAGTTGATAGTTTGGCCAAAGAGCAGAGTAAGGATTTTAAGAAATGTCAGCTGTAAGGAGCGGTTTGTTAAGTCAAAAATGAGATATTCATTGGGCACTGGCATTCATAATCTGTTTTTCTTTTCCTCTTTACCTCACTGACCGAACCCCCCAGACCTCAGCTGTATTTTCTTGCCCTGTGGCAGCAGGGACAGCCACTCAGCAGAACACAGCCAGTCCTGGCAGCATCTTCAAGCCCAGCATGAAATCAGTGCTGTTGTCAACTCAGTGATCTTTATCATTAAAAAAAAAGATTTTTTATATATATATATCCTCAAGACTAAACAAAAATCTTTCTTTTTTTTTTTAAATATTATGGCCTGCTAACCCCTGGTACCAGCCCTGCCATTTGCTTGGAGAGGAGGAGGAGGAGCCACCGCCCTCCTGAAGCTCCTTCTCCCACTTAGATGTGAAGTTCCTCCAGTGTGGGCACCCTGGGAGAGCTGGGTTTTATCTGCTACATGGCCACCTCACCACAAGCTGCTGGTGTGGGAAGAGACTTCCAGACTCAGGTAGATCAGAAACCTGCTGATTTATCTCTTCCCTTGTCTGCTGCTGCTTGATGTTCTGTGCAGCAACGTAGCTTCTCACAGTGAAGACAAGCCTGTGCAGTGATATCAAGGAAACCCCTTCTCCAGTAGGATTTCCTCCAGCTTTATCTTCCATGTCCCTTCCACCAAAATTGAGAAGGCATCACCTCTTTAAGGCAGCAGATTTGCCTTCTCCAACAGGGTGGGCTCTGCCAGTTTGAATTGAAACTGCAAAGAAACTGAGCAATTTCTGGCTACCATCTGGTACTCCAATCAATCTTCATGGTGGAAGCTGTCATCATCACTCACTGAAACCCTGCGTGACACCAGCAGGCAAGGAAGAGCACCCACAGCTCTTGTTTTTTTAACTTGAGTCGAAACATATTTTCCAGGAACATTTAGCCTAATTTGGTAGCTTTGTACTTGTAAGAGATGCACGAAAGGCTGAGCTTTATGTTTTATCTTGGCTGTATTGGGCGTAACTGGGAAAGAAGGCACAGGATATAAGGTTGCATTTTGGTGCACTAATCTCCTCTCCAAGGGAATGGGAGTCCCGGTGTTTCCACAGAAGGGAGCAGACTGTACCCATCTCCATCCTTAAAAAAATGAACTGCTTTTTCACACTGAAGGCAGCAGTTGCTACAAGACACCCTTGCACAGCTCTGCGCAAAGAACATCTGCCGGGCTCTGCCCATCTCCCTCTGCCTAGAGGAAACCTCTATAAATTGAAGAAATACAGCTTCCCTTCCCACTTGGGTTTGCAGTGAAGATTGCCTGGAACACCAGCGAGGGTCTGGGAAGGCTGCTCCAGCCGAGGGTGACTCAGGAAGGAGCCAGAAGCTTCAGGATGACTCAGCTGCAGAGCAGCTTCATGCGCCGACCAGACGGGTAAGAGCTGGCCCACGCAGCACAGGCAGCTCCTCAGGAGAACAGGATGGAGACCGGCACCCAACAGTGGTGGCTCGGTGCTGTGTCCTCTCACAGCTCTGCCCAGGACCTGCTCCTGCTCTCCAGCACAACCATCTGGTGGGACATCCCTCTTGCTAAGCTGCAATAAGCCTTTTCTCTCTCTGCAAGAGTTACTTGGCTAATTTAGCCCTACCAAATCCTCTGATGGGATGAGCATGTCCAGCCCCAAGCTTGCCAAGCCTGACGGTCACAGCCAGCAGCATCCCTTATGGCATGGATGGCCCAAGCCCACCTGGACCACAAAGGGTTCATCTGGATGAGCACAGACCTCCGGAATCAGGATGCAGCACAGTGAGCTGTGATGTACTCAGATACCAGGGGTAGGAAGAGGTTGTAGGTTAACTATTTTCAATAAATTTTGGGTTATTACAGAGGGTTCCTCAGGAAAAGAGCTCTGGGACTCAGCCACAACGCTTTCATGGAGTCCCTGGTGGCTCCAACGTGGGGAGCTTGTCTTTTGGAGAGAGCCCAGACAAATCCCTGAAGTATTTGTACAGTCCCGCTCTGACAGGATGAGCCATAGCAATAATCATACGAATCCAACAGCAGGGAAAAAATGATGTGCAAAAAGTTTCCATATACGGGGGCAAAATTTCTACTTCAAAAGGACACCATGCTGCATGCAACAGATTGAACAGATAACGTTACCCGGCTGTTATTACTTGCTGAAAAGCTGAGGGCAACTCATTGCTGTTTCATTACAGCAAAAGTGCAGACGTGTGTGTGATCTCATGGAAAACCCTCTCAACTGCGCCCTGATACCAAAGTGGGAAACCCAAGGCCAGCAGAAGTTCACCCCAAACAAGACAGCCATCCCTTTTCTCCACGAAAATCAAGTTTTTCTTTACCGAAAGCTTTCCAGCAGCACTGTGCTGGCTCCACCAACCTGACTTAAGCTTTGCTTTCCAGTCTTCTGGAGGGTGAGGATGGCTTTGCGGGTAGGGTAGCCCAAGGCTGTAACAGGCTCGATGAGGTCTCGCTCCTCCTGGCTCAGCGCCGAGAGCAGGTCAGCCGCCGAATCCGGCTGGGATCTGTGGGAACTGAGAGGTCGCACAGGTGTGGAGGCCGGTGTGGAGGCAGGGGGGAGGCAGGCATAGGGGCTGAGGGACTGCAAGAAAAAAAACACCACAGCAGATGGTCTTGCTCCAGCTCACAAAATGATGTTAGACAACCCAGGCTGAAGCAATGCTTTCGAACATTGGCAATTACCTTGCTCTTTCCAGAAAAGGAAAATTCCCATACATGAAACAAACCCCCTTGGGCACCAAAGGAGACCGGACTTAATTAAATCCAGGCTGGGCTACAGATACAGATCAGAGAAAACAGCGCTCAGTAGAGTTCTGGGGACAAAGTGAGAAAAAGCAGCTTCCTTTCCCTGGGAATCCTGGTCATGTCTCTAGCAAGAGATGCCATGCTCATCCCTGACCTACCAAACAAGAGGCCACCCTGCCCAATGCAGCAGGAGGATGCTCCCCTGATGCCTCATTTATGCCCGTGATGTTCATCACCTGTATTTAGGTTTCTCGTACAAAGCTGTCTCCAGAAATGACCTGGAGAGTTGAGCAGAGAGGAACCTGATGAAATTCAACAAGGGCAAGTGTAGAGCACTGCATCCGGGGAGGAATAACCCCCTGCACTGCTACAGCTTGGGGGCTGATCTGCTGGAGAGCAGCTCTGAGGAAAAAGACCTTGGAATCCTGGATGCCTGTGAGCCAGCAATGGGCCCTGGTGGCCAAGAAGGCCAATGGGATCCTGTGGTGCATCAGGAAGTGTGTGACCAGCAGCTTGAGGGAGGTCATCCTGCCCCTCTGCTCTGCCCCGGTGAGATCCCATCTGGAGCACTGGGTCCACTTCTGGGCTCCCCAGTTTAGGAAGGACAGGGAACTGCTGGAGAGGGTACAGCAGAAGACTGCAAAGATGATGAGGGGCCTGGAGCATCTCTCTTATGAGGAAAGGTTGAGGGACTTTGGGTCTTTTTAGCCTGGAGAAGACTGAGGGGAGATCTGATCAACACCTATAAATACTTCAAGGGTGGGTGTCAAGAGGAAGGGGCCAGTCTTTTTTCAGCGGTGCCCAGTGACAGGACAAGAGGTAACGGGTACAAACTTGAACATAAGAAGTTCCACCTAAACATGAGGAGGAACTTCTTTCCTGTGAGGGTGGCAGAGCCCTGGAACAGGCTGCCCAAGAGCGTATGGAGTCTCCTTTTCCAGAGACATTCAAGACCCACCTGGACACATTACTTTGCAACCTGCTCTGGGTGGACCTGCTCTGGCAGGGGGTTGGACAAGATGATCTCCAGAGGTCCCTTGCAGGGACCATCATCCCCCATCATTCTGCAGTTCTGTGGTTGTGGGATTCTGTGACCTTGCACATAGAAATGCTTCTCTGAGTGTGAGGCTTTAGTTTTTGGCAGGATCCATTTGTAACAGCAGCCGAGCAGGGTGGGCAATGGATTAGTAATTAGTTGCAACAGCTGTTTAGTGTATAAATACACACGGGCATTTAATCATTCCTTAATTACTCTCCAGTTAATGCAGCTACATATAAATAACCTGGCCTTTCATGTGTTCAATGTTTTTAATTGCGAGTTTGCACTAATTCATCTCCTAAATCTCTCAAGTAGCTGGATGAGATGTGATTTCTTAAAAAAACCAAAAACCAAACACGGTGCAGTTCTGATTTAAGGTGCCAAAGCAATATTTACTCCACCATTTCACACCGCTGTCACTATCACTGGTTGGTATTTCTAGTAGGACTATGAAGTTGTACCGAAGTTTCCTAGAAAAAATCTGGTGGCTGTAAGGGGGCATTTCCCCGTGAACTCTGTTTACTTCTGCTAGAGGGGGCAAAAATGGAAAAGAAAGAGGGAAAAAAATCCTTATTCACTTTTTTTTTTTTTTACCGTTTCAAATGAAAATCAAACAAAATGCCTTGCCTGTTGGGAAAAACAGGGATGTTTTGGATAGGACCAAACTTAGAAAAACTAGTCAGCTATTTCTCATGGGTTCAGTATCCCCAAAGTCCCACTTTGGTTCCACTTTGCTGGCCAGACCCCAGCAAACGGGACCGATTCAACACCATCCACCCCCCTCCCCTCTCAATGACAAGGGCTACCAGAAGAAAACACCTCACCGGCACCGTGGGCTTATGTTGTTTGATCGGGGGGATCGATGTGGCCACAGATGGAGGAGTTGTCACCAAGGTCTCCAGTCGGGATGCGTCCGGGGATGGCTCATAGGTGACGCTGCAGCTGGTCTGGGGGCGCTGGGGGAGAGGCCGTGGCACTGGGACCCCTCTGTTCAAAGGATGCACCAAAGCAGCCAGTTTCCTCCTGGCTGCTTCCAGCTCATTCTTCATGTTGTTAAATATCACCATGGATCTTCTCTGCTTGCTCTGATCCAGGTTGGCAGGGCTGTGCTGGTTGTTCTCTGGTGGGGGCTCCAGCAAGCCTGGAGATGTCTTTGGTCTAGCCTGGTAAAAGCCAGGACGTGCAGGGACACCTCTCCCAGCGTTTCTCCTCCTGGAAACCTTTTCATCCTTGTCGTTCTCTTCCCAGGAGGTCGAAGAGTACTCGTCATCCTCTGAGTATTCATCCTCTTCTGAGTGCCAGGTCTCGCTCTCGGTGTCGGACAAGGCTCCTCTGCCCTTGCTGTGCCCGTAGCTGCTGTCGGCAGCGCTCAGGCTGATGCAGCGCCGCACCGCACTGTCCCGTGCTCTCCCCCCATA
Source organism: Thinocorus orbignyianus (assembly GCA_013400375.1). Lineage (NCBI taxonomy): Eukaryota > Metazoa > Chordata > Aves > Ciconiiformes > Thinocoridae > Thinocorus > Thinocorus orbignyianus. Next base: position 118,190 of record VXBW01007883.1, on the reverse strand, counting down.
GCTGTCAGCAGGATCCACCAGGAGCAGCCAGCACGGAGGAGCCGTGGGGACAACTTCGGAGGTGACGCGGTGGCGGGAGGTCTGCTGCTGAGAGGCCACCTCCACCCAGTAAAGCACTTTTCTTTCCAGCGAGAAGTCGTGCTGTGGGAAGAGCAAGAAGCAGCTGGTGAGGGCATCCGAAACCAAGGCCACGTGGCACCGAGCACACCACGTCCTTCAGGAGAGCACCTTAAGGGCTGNTCTTTCCTGTGAGGGTGGTGAGGCACTGGAACAGGTTGCCCAGGGAAGTTGTTGATGCCCCATCCCTGGAAGTGTTTAAGGCCAGGCTGGATGGGGCTTGGAGCAACCTACTCTAGGGAGAGGTGTCCCTGCCCAAGGTAGGGGGGTTGGAACTTGATGATCTCTAAGGTCCCTTCCAACTCTAACCATTCTATGATTCTACGATCCTTCCCATATTGGCTCCAGTTTCCCTGGGCTGTAGGATTGGACAGTGCCAGCCTCATCCCTACAGGGAATGCCCAAATTCATACTCTAAAAAAAATAATCTGGCTGTAAATTTATTACTATTTTGAGTTGTATCTGCAATTTTTTTGATAGGTGTCACGCTCAGAGATGGCTTTGGGTCAGAGTTTGGTGGCTGTGGAAGGGGACAGCACCCATTAGTGGCACTTGGGAAAGTCACATCAGGCACAGGGGCTCAGGAGCCACCAAGGTGGGAGACGTCACCTCGGGCAGAGGCAGGACCAGCGCGGGAGTCTCCAGCAGTGCCGGGGGCTCGGCTGGTCCCAGAACAGAGTCGTCATTTCCACGTACTCTGGCTTAAAATATAAACATGTTTGAGACTGAAATCGGAAGGTTTTTCCTGGAACAAACAAGCCCTGCCCGTCACAGAGCTCTCCAAACAAGGTCTCCTCTGGACGAGCAGGCAGGAACATTCACAGCCCAGGAATGCTGTTTTCACTGCTCCCTGCCACTTGTCAGCCATGGACCCAAACCACCCTCCCTGAGGAAAACACCACCATGTGCCTCGACAAGGATCAGCGTGGACCACCAGGGCAATCACTCAGCCTCTGTGGGGAGCACGGATGTGTCCCCAGTCAGGGAGAAACCCAGGTCTAGGGGTTTCCTGAGATGAGATGGGATGGTGGAACACCACAGCTGGCCCGTGGGGATGCTCACCATCCCCTGCCTTTAGACGGGTGGTAAAACGTGTGTGCGTTAATATTTCCTTCAGAGAAATCACTTTAAATGAACAACAGAGTAACTCTTCAGGTCAAACACATCCTGCAGATTTGGGATCTGCCATTTTTGGAGGAAGAATAAACAAGGCTGAACTAGGGAAAAGGCAGATGGGGGGTTTACTGCTGGTTCACCCGTCACCAGGAGAGATCTGGGGGTGTTTGGGATGGGCCAGACTGCCTCTTCCCCCGTGAAGTGCACTGACCCCATCTATGGGTGAGACTACTGAAGGCTGAACATGCAAAATATTTCTGAAATCATCTTTGACTGGAGCTGTGCTCACACCACCCATAAGCCAGGAGAGCTGACTCCATGCCTTCAGTGCAGCTGTATAGGGAAAGGCTTCCTACCCCCTTCCAGAGCACAGAGAGCTCCTTCCAACTGCTGTGTCAGGGATTAAAACTGGTGACACAGCTCTTAGAGCAATAGGTGTAGATTTAAAAGCTTATAAGNATCCAGGCTGAACAGTCCCAGCTCTCTCAGCCTGTCCTCATAGGAGAGGTGAGAAGAAGGTGAATGTGGAAGATCACAAGATGCCACATATATAGTATATAAAATACATAAATATGTTTCCTGCTTTCATCTGTTAGATTAATAAATACTTAAAAACCACTATTAATAATTGAGATGGTGATGATTCCAGGCTAGAAAACAATCTCAGAGCAGAGACTGAGGGCTGTTGTTCTACCCCAGAAAGACTCAACCCTCCTTCTTGGACAGGATTTAAAATAAACCAACCCTAAACCTACCCTTTCTTCACTCCAATCCATCCACCACCAACCATCCTCACCTCCTCCCACTCCTGCAAACCAGTCAATTAAGAAGAGATCAATTAGTAGGAAGGTTTTCCCTTCCCTTCTTTTACATGAAAAGGCAAACACCGCTGAGATCCCTTTGGAGCATCCCCCCAAGAAGTGAATCTGGGCAGGGATGTGAGCAGAGGGGACTCACCATGGTGCTCATGAGGATGTCGGTGCAGTCGGGGAGCTCGATGGCCGGGGCGGTGATTAAAGTGTTTTCTCCCCCCGAGTCCCCGGGGAAGCTCCTGGCCATCCGGAAGGGAACCTCGTCCAGGTAGCTCATGGCCGCTGCCTGATTTTTTGCTGCCAAAGGAAGGGATGAAACAGAACTGTAAAAGGCAGGACTAGCACCTTTGAAGTTGGGTAGAAGCAGAGAAATATGAGCTATTTCAAGTGATGTGGGTTAAAAGGAACACAGCCCTCAGAGACACTGCCAGCCGGGTGTGTGCAATGCCCAGATTTGCAAAGTCTTCATTGTGTGAACCAACCTTTGCTATTCTGAGCTTTGATCAGCAGGACCTGGCCAAGCTTATGGCTTCATTTAGCAGAGATTCTGAGTTTTTCTCCTCCACTTCCACCTCTGTGCACACCCCACTGCTTTCCATCCCTCCTCCTGTCCCAAACTGGGGACAGACCAAGCCCTTTTCCCAGTTACGGAGGCAGAAACAGCAGCCAAGGAGGACACCTCACAGGTCTCCTCTCTCTCTGTGTGACCTAAGAGCGACCGTGGTCACAGGGATCACACAAGAGGCCACGTGCTGCTAAAGCCATCACACAAAGCAGGCCCGGGGAGGGAGTTGGGGTGAGGGTATCCCCTCCAGCACCAACACAGCTTACCCTGAGCTAAATAAGCCAGCGTGCACATTTCAGTGTCAGAGGGATGTCAAAAGAGCCATTTTAGGGCCAGCTTAAGTTTTTAAGAACCATCTCTTTCAGCGTGGGGATGTTTTTAGATGAGGAACAACAGGGGAGAGACAAATTTCTGATGAACTGCAAACGGTGGCATGGAAAATATGACCTCAATAGCACAGCCATCAGTTCTGCACAAATGACTCAAGTTAGGCTGGATGAAGCCCTGAGTCCCCAGCTTCCCACTGACGACAGTGTGCAAACTAATTTCCTTTAAGACATTGTCAACTGGCAAGAGCTGATGGTCAGTAACCCAAGTTCTGGTGCCTGCTCACCCCAAAGCATTGTCCCTCAGCAGCCATTCTCAGGACACTGGCTCCAAAATCCTTGCTGTGACATCCTGAAGTGCTTTTGCCAATTATTTCTTTTTCCCCTTTAAAAAGAAATGGCCTCTAAGACAGTGAGGATAAACACTCCACAAGAAGAAAATAAGCGGGTGAATGTATACAAGGAAGAAAAGACTGCCTGTTTAATGCAAAAATAAGAGTCTACAGTGGGAAATGACATCGAAGGGACTTTCTTGGGTGAACAAAGGACTAACAAAGTGCTTCCAGAGCACAAAGAGCAGCAGGCACAATTGCTGGGTGCAACTCAAGTTGCTCTTAGGAGAATTACAGAAGAGCTGCTGCTCTCCTGCTTACGCCAGGAGCCTTTAATACCCGGGGCTGTGGCGCAGCAGAGCCCCTAACCAGCTTTGCGGCTCCCACACGTGTTCTGCCGTGGACACGCGACACCGGCAACGTGTCGGGAGCCCGCATGGAGCCAGGCCATCTGCTCCCCAGCCTAAGAGGGCTCAGCACAGGCTACAATCCACACTGGCACCAGCAGAGACAACGCGTCAAAACATCCCTAAGTGGAGCTGCCTTCCTTCATCTCCTCCACGGGGCTGCCTGCAAGAGGGAAGGACTCTCCTCCCAGCTTAGGCTGTCAATCAGTTCTTCCCAAAAAGCTGTGCGGTGCAAAGGAGCAAAGGAGAAATAGCATTTTGCTATCCATCACTTTGAACGGCTTTACTTGACAAGTTTTAAATGCCACTTTAAGTGAGGGAGATGGGTCATGAATGCATCTGAAGCCACAACAAAGAAAATATGGAAAGATGATGGTACCACATCTCACCCTATTTCACTGCGTAAACACTGTGCTCTAAAAAAATGTTCCCACAAGTGTTCATTCCCAAACTATTTAGAAAAAATAAACAAACTACACTGGAGTGAGGAGTGATGACAGCAAAAACGCTACTAGACACAAATAAAAGAGTGCTAAACACTGACTTACAGGAGAAAGCAACTCCTGCAAGGGTTCTGACCTCATCAGCTCCACGCCAGCCCTGCCCCTTCAGCATCAAAGACACAAGGACGGCAAATGAGCAAATTCCCATCAGGAAGAGAATGCACCTAAAAAGCAGGAGGAACCCAAACTGTGCTGGGATTAGGGAAAGAATGGAAGGCAAATGAGTCTCAGAAATTCATAGCCAACCCCTCTTTTCTTCTGGGTTATAGTATTTTTTTAAAAAAACTTAAAATAGTGGGAAATACTATACTCGGACAAGTTTGCATCTTAAATCTGAATAGACAAGTTTTTAAGAATTAACTCATAACCTACATGGAGACATGGTATTAAAATTTTAAACGTTCCTCTTCCCTCTGGGGCTTCAACATCTTTCTCACTAAAAATATGAAACAATTTAATACAGGTGTTATTAGACAAGACCATGTACGACGACCACAGAAAGCTAAAGATCAAAGTGTACCTACCCATATTTCACCCACTGGCATTTCTGATTCCACCGAGAGAGCTGGGACTGTTCAGCCTGGAGAAGAGAAGGCTCCGGGGAGACCTGAGAGCAGCCTTCCAGGATCTGAAGGGAGCTCCAGGAGAGCTGGGGAGGGACTCTTGGTCAGGAAGTCTAGTGACAGGACAAGGGGGAATGGTTTTAAATTGGAAGAGGGGAGATTTAGATTGGATATTAGGAAGAAGTTCTTTCCCGTGAGGGTGGTGAGGCACTGGAACAGGTTGCCCAGAGGAGCTGTTGATGCCCAATCCCTGGAGGGGTTCAAGGCCAGGCTGGATGGGGCTTGGAGCAACCTGCTCTAGGGAGAGGGGTCCCTGCCCATGACAGGGGGGTTGGAACTTGATGATCTTTAAGGTCCCTTCCAACTCTGACCATTCTATGATTCTATGATTTCCAAGTCCTATTTTTATTACGTTATATAAAGTTATATATGAGTTATATTAAGTTACTATAAAGGTGTTCTTACCATCAGATGGAACCATGGAGCTCTTCTCACGGTGCAGGGAGAATGGGGCTGCTTCTACACTGCTGGCTCCTCTGCTGCTCACTTCTTTAAATCCCTGCAGCGTCAGACAAGCATCTGACTTTGACAGTTTTAAGATTACCAGAGCTTAAGTGGTTAGTCTGTGTCATCAGACATGGCAATGGGATAAGGAGCCTAACTACTTAAGCAGAGCATCCCCTGGTCACTAAGCTTCCTTGAACTGCAAGTGTCGTTCCTGCAGTTGTTTATACGCTATTTGAACTTTTGCAAGAACTGCAAACTTCTGCACCCAGATTCATTCTAACTTCATGAAAAATTAGTAGCGTATGTTCTTACTAACAGAAATCAATGCAAAGCTTCAGCCAAGAAACTGTTAAGGGTACACGTGAGGCCCCAGTGTTGAATCCAGGCAACTATATGTTGGCCTCCTCCATGAATTACACAATGCTGTGACGCGAGGAGGTGAGGAATTGGAGAGATTAAATCCATTCCCACTTATTAGGGCTAAGCAAGAATAACAACTGCAGCTCTGGGAGGATGCCACAACAGACCAGCAAAGCCCCAAAGCCTGTTCTCCAAGCAAACTGCCCAGAACATGGAAGGTTTGGAAACACAATGCCTCTGTCACCTCGTAGGAGGGAGAAGTTCCTTCACACAAACTAGACTAGATATTAGGAAGAAGTTCTTTCCTGTGAGGGTGGTGAGGCACTGGAACAGGTTGCCCAGGGAAGTTGTTGATGCCCAATCCCTGGAAGTGTTTAAGGCCAGGCTGGATGGGGCTTGGAGCAACCTGCTCTAGGGAGAGGTGTCCCTGCCCATGGCAGGGGGGTTGGAACTTGATGATCTTTAAGTTCCCTTCCAACTCTGACCATTCTATGATTCTATGATTCTTCCTAGCAATTCTCTGCACACTGGAGTCATATCCAACACCCAGTACTAGAAATATCTTCCTTGGAGTAAAAATGCTTCAAACAAACAAAAATAATCCATGTTTCCTCTATTTATTCTGTACAAAAAACAACATACAAAATAGAACTGCATTTTTTAATCAAATATTATATACATGATCTGTCCCTATACAAAAACAGGCAAAACCAGTTACAGAAGGTTAGATTTCAGATCTGACTGGTTTTTTTTCCAGCAGGCTTATTCATCACATTTACATGTATTCACATGGCTGTCTGACCTATTTCACCACAACTGGGAATTTTTTCCATGTTGTGGTACCAGTTTTAGTCCACAAAAGCAAAATGTCAACAGTTGCTTTACTCAACCTTGAAAAACCTCGTCCTGTTTGTACTTCAGAATTTGTTGAAACTTGCAATAGGTTCGTTTCTACACACAAAAACACAGGAACTATTTTGACAGCGATGCTTGACATGCTTCATTTAAGAAGAAAAACATGTTTACCAATGATATCTCTTTTTTTTTTTTTTTTAAACTTCTTTATTTCTGGAAATTTCATCATCTGGATTTAGGCTTATAAAGATAAAAGCCACTAAAAATAGGATGTTAATGCTGGCACAAATACCCTCGTGTTTCTTCAGTAAGTTTGAGATTTGTTAACAAAAACTCACAGCGGGGACTGTAATTCCATCCTGCGAGAGGCTGAGCAGCTTTGGGCTCACCCAGATTTTCCCAAGAGTCTGATGGCACAAACATTTCTTACACCGGTTACCAAAAGAGAGGCTGAGACTTCCTCTTCGAACCCTCTCGTATTTACACACGTAACTATAACAAAACATTCCCCCAATATTAAAATAATTTATTAGTTATCTGACAGCCGTGGCCCAAGTATCATTAGCGGGGAGACTGGGAAGAACCCATCCTGGAGGGATGCAGCTTCCATCGGGGTGATCAGCCGGCACCAAGTACTGATCCCACTCGTGCCTTTAACAGAGAAAGCGTTTGAGAAGAGAGCTGGCCAGAGTTTGGTAATAAGACTTATTATATACCCACAAAGGTATTTTTCTATACTGACCAATACACAAAACACTATAAATTGTACTCAAAAACTTGTTTCTCGAAACAGAAATATGAAAATTAAATAGACTATTAAACGGAATGGTCATGCACTGAAATGTACTGTGCCTCACGCAGGCATCTGTTGGACTCAGCTCTATCAAGCAAGGAGCTTGATCCTTAGCTGAAAGAACTCAGGCCAAGTTATTGCATAACCATACCTGGAAGTTAACGAACCAAAACTGACCATAATTTTACAATCTCAACAAACAATACTTGTCATTTTTGATCATACAATAAAGACTTTGTTTAGTTTTACCTGATCTGGATCAGAGCCGCTACAGAATGCTCAGCCTGTAAGTAATACTCTCTGAAGGGCTGCAAGAGATGGGCCAGAGGAAATTCATCTGTTAAAACACAAAAACAGAAATAATCCAACATAAGTTAGGGGTGGACCTGCTGGAAAGCACTTCTGAGGAGAAGGATCTGGGGGTCCTGGTAGACAGTAAACTATCCATGAACTGGCAATGTGTCCTCCTGGCCAATACAACCAAGGGAATCCTGGGATGCACAGGGAAATTTGGCCAGTAGATGGTGGGAGGTCATTCTCCCCCTCTACTCTGCACTGGTGAGGCCACAACTGGAATACTGTGTCCACTTCTGGGCTCCCCCGTTCAAGAGAAACAGGGAACTACTGGATAGAGTCCAGTGCACGGCAACAAAGATGACTGAGGGATTGGAGCATCTCCCTTACGAGGAAAGGGAGTTTTACCAGAGTCAGGTTGATGGTTGGACTAGATGATCTCAAAGATCCCTTCCAACCTAGACAATCCTATGATTCTATGAAAAGCAGAAAGACCTTCAGCTCTAGTAAGTCTTCCAAGTTTCAAATTTGTCAGCTCACTTGCTGCTGCCCAACTATAACCCAAAATCACTTCCCCATGTAATATTATGAAGGACTATTTAGACATTTTGCACATCTCCTCATCCTTACCAGAGCTATTGGAGGCAAGTCAAGACTAGCAAAACTTTTCCTGCCTCCATCCTCTAAACAAGGGGAACACATGGATGCTGAATCTTCACAGATTACCCGAGTCGTGCTTACCAAATCACCAGACTAAAGCATCTGTTAGGTGCTGGAAATCTTCAGTCTATACTGTTTATTCTCACTTCAGCTTAATCTACAACCTCTTCCTATAAAATATTATGAAATCAGCTTGAGATATACTGCAGTCTATGCTGAAGAGCTAAACATGTCTTACATCACACGCGTTAACTCTACATCTCTTCCTCAGAGCATAAATTACTCCAGGGGATGATTTCTTTCTCAACTGTTTTTGCGCCTGCATTTTAAACCCAGCCTCTGTGAGACAGGGGTGTGGTGTGGAAAAACACTCTAAAGTATGGCAGACTTTACCTGGATCCCCAAACAGCTTGGAATCAATTTCAAGTTTCTGCTGCAGTAGTTTTTCCCTTTCCTTCTTCTGCTTCTTCTCCATTTCTCTCTTCCTTTCCTCCTCCTGTTCTCCCTCCAACATCACTCTTAATGCTCTCTCCTCAGCTTCGTACAGCTCAGTGCGATTTTTGAGCAATGTTTTGAGACTTTCCACCTGAGTTTCAAATGCTTCGTCTGCTGAGGGGGGTGGACAAACACCTAAACAGAAAGGGAAATAATTTTCAAATTCAGAAGGGGCTCTGTTATCAGACTTGAAAGCAAAATCTCAGAGGCACATGAGCTTAACCTGGCTAACAACTACCTTACCGCAATAATTCTCCTATCAAGAAAGATCTTGGAAACGTAGGAACACACCCCCTGTATCCAGTGTTTTATAGCTATTCCTGCATAACAACATAACTAAAATCACTAAGGAAGAAACAGCCTTTTCAAGCTGCACCTTGCTAGTCAGCACAGGGTATGCACACCATCTTCTTTCCTGTGCATGTAATTAAAAAGGTTTGGTAAAAATCTCATCATTAACCTTTCCTGGCAGCCGCCTCTTTTCTCAGTTTCCGAAGCTTTTCTAAGGCGCACAGGATGTCCACCATCCTCTTTGTGTCTGCTTGTTTCTTCCGTACTTCAGACAAGACGCTGTCTGCAGCAGCCTTAAGCTCCTGCTCCTATGAAAGCAAGACAAAAAACAGACACGACGTGTGAAATATCCCATACAAAGAATAGTATAGTACTTTTAAAAAGATTAGCCAAGCACTGGAGGTCAGAATAACTTCCCAGTGACACAGCCATAGTGAGTTAAGTCAACCCCTCAACCTTGCCTCTTTGTGATAAAACCAAAACATCACAGTCTTCAGGAAAGAAAAAAAAAAAAAAAAGCCAAGCAACTCATAAATTTGTGGCAAAAGGCTAATGAATTACAAAAGCCCAATAACCTTTAGCCACAGAAAGTTAGGAAGAATGTACAAAAACCATAAACCATCCTGATTCTACAGCTCAATAATTAAAAAGCATCAACACGCCCCAGCCTGAACACAAAACCTTTCCCAACAGCTGCTCCACACCATGCCAGCAGCAGACCTTGCACCAGCAGAAAGGGTAGCTCTTTGGCCACAAGCCAACACAAAGGCATCTACTGCACTTCCCAGCAAGCCTAACACAAGCTGGTTTGGCTTTTTGGTTTTTCTTTTCTGGTTTGGAGCTTTTTTTACTTCCCAGTGAGACCAAAAAGCTTGCAAAGAAGCACTTTTACATGGCTGCTGCCTGTAGGCAAAGCTTACAGTTACTGAAACAGGGCTGACCACTGAAGGGTAGCTGTAAGCAGCGTGGGCCAGGCTTACACGTTGGGACCAGAAAGACCTCTACATACAACCAAGCATTCAGAAACCACTTAAACCCCTACGGTTGAGGCATAGGACTCAAGTGTGGCAAAGCTGAGATGCCCACCAAGGCTTTTAAGGAAGAAGGGCTGGAGGCCTTGGAAACTATGTGTTTCCAAGCAAGGACCCAGGTGGCACCTACTGAACCAGAGGGGCCAACGCCAAGCGCTGGGCAGGCACTGCCTGTTACCAACAGGTCACTCCTAGTTGCCTCACGCTGCCCTGGGACACGGAGAAGTCCCTGGGAGGCCACACTGCAGCTGCTTGGGCCCATACCCGGTTCTTCTCCTCCACCTCCTGGATGCACTTGGCCCTCCACTGATCGATCTTCGCCTCCCTCTCCGCAGCCCTTGCCGCCGTCTCCTCCTTAGCCGCTTTGGCTTCTTGCTTCCTCCTCTGAAGACGCAGCCTCCTCTTCCTCGCCCTCTCCACCTTCCTCCCCAAGGCCTCCCGGTAACCGGGCTCCCTCAGGGGCCTCACGATCTCCTGCAGCTCCCGCCGCGTCGCCTCAGCCTCCTCCTGGGCCTGGGCCCATCCGGACTCATCGCCCTCGGCCTCCCGGTGCCTCAGATCCTGGCAGAGGGCCGTCAGCCGCGCCACCTG